>JASANE010020789.1:0-11738 GCA_030248225.1 Trileptium ribeirensis | reverse complement strand
TCATGTGTTCTTCGTTCAGTTACGTATTGCTCATACAGAGAGAAACACAGAGGGACATACAGAAGCAAAATTACGCAAGAACCGAGTTGCATACATGCCGAGAGATAGACACATAGCGACAGATGCACACATACGTAAAAGACAGAAACACAGAGATACATTTACATAGACACCGACGTCTACACAGAAATATAGACAAACTTACAGAGACGATGGACATGGGGGAAATAGACAAAGACTGCAGCATACAGAGAGCGACACGAATCATACACGTAAACATACACACAACACACTATGTTCACCTAAATGCATACATGCATACATTAACATAGAATCACATAGACATGCAAAGACAGGCAGATATGCTTAATCATGCTTTTTCACATACAATTATTTGTTACAACGGTGTTTTCATTTTGGTCTCTGCAGTTATAATTCATACACAATAAGTAGTTTTTTTTGCATAATATAAATTAGCATCACACTGATCTATAAAATCTGGCTCTCCGTGATAACATAATGGCAAAAACAGCTCATTATATATGCTCCTCCGGGTTTACCATTGTCACTGCGGTAGGCCTGATACAAAAGAAATGGTTGGGTCCATAATGTGCGATCATTACACCAATCATGCAAGTGTCGATGACTTTTCTGCTCCTGAGGTTGGTAAGGCTTTTGATGAAGAAACCGATGTGTTTATTTGTTTGAACTGTGTTGATAGTGTCACAGAAAAAAAATAAGAACAGAATTATCATTGTTGCTGTGGTTCGATATTTACTCAAGTGGATAAATTTCCAAACATTCCTTACGTTTCTGATGTTGATATATACATTGTCTTTCTCCTAAAAATATAAAAACAATTGTGGCTCACAGATTACAAGTTCAGTTCTGTACTTTAGCGGTTTACCTCAATTTCTGTTGGCTACAAATAGCTAATGCGTAAGTAAACTTTGGGTGACCCCGCCAACCATCCTATTTTGGCATTACCAAAATCGAATCGCAAACCTTTGTTACGGAAAAAAAGATTAATTTCATTCGGTTTTTCGCTAACCCAAAATTGGGTTCTCAAAAATTGGGTAATTTTACTTGAATTTTCGCGAGCACAAAATGGTCAGATTTCAATCGCGAGCGCTGCGTTCGCGAACAGTTTTACGTCGATTTTCAATTGACCAAAAAGCGTTCCGTAACAAATTTTATGTAAAAATACAAAATAGGATTGTTAGCGGTGTCACCTTAAGTTTACTTGAGCCTAATTAGATTTAGCGACTATATTGAATTGATAATTTGAGATAGGCCTATAATTGCCCTCTCAGAATAAAAGATCGCTAACATTGTTCCAATTGACAAAAAGAGTCTAAATCTGAGATAAAAAATTTACTGTCCAATGAGCTTTCTGCGTAGCTGTAATAAAATTATGGAATCCATCAATCGAGATACGTAAGTTTCACATTTAGAATCCAATTCATTGCTATGTAAAACTAGTAACTCTATCGAGATTGCAGAACGCAGTAAAGCATAGGTACATCTACGTTTTTCGCGTGCACAGCCAAACAGCTCTCGATAGCATACGTCGATATGCTATTATGTTGGTATCACACAATACCGCACAAATTAGAAGCCCTTCTAGTCATGACTTATTACTTATGTTTTTATTTTCATTTTCATATTACTTTAGCAACCACATTGAGTTCAATATTTTAGCTTTATAATATATTTCTTATAGCCTGGTAAAGATTTACAAGTCAGACAGATACACAGAGAGAGAAACAAACACGTGCAAATTGATATAGCTACAGTATAGCCACACGATGCAGACATGTCATGTATGTATACACTCAAAGACGCGACACAGGCCGGTAGAATGTTGACTTTCAGTGGCCGAAATGCCGCCGTTACGCAAAATGAGATGAACGCCAGCCCGTCCTATTAAGGCTATATAAAACCATATGAAAAGTTTTTGCACTATACACACTAGGGTCCAGGATTAGAGTTCAAAGGGGTTTTTAAAAGGGACCATAAAATCCAAAATACACAAAAGCAGACATTCCCAATAATCAACGTACATCTAGGAGCGACATTGAGCTCATTTTGTAGAGAAGGTAAAGCTCTATATAACTTACTATGACTTGTTACTGCAGCGCTTACTTATGTTTTAGGCTAAGGTAAAAATAGGTTTTAAAATGGGACAAGATCTCAAATACATAAAAACAGTCATATTATGTTTCTCTATAACAAATAAATAAGACTGTTATTGGTGTCATTTTGCAGAGAAATTTTTCCTTTATGCATCTAGTTAGCGTGTGTGGGTAATGTCTTTATTTACATAGCACAGTTGGGCCAAAATGGGGTTTTTAAGGTAAACGCGATAATCCATTTATAATATTATCTCGTAAAACGTGGTACAGCCATAAAATAATCTTTATCATCGTTGTAATTTACGATTGACACGTTTTCGACAATCAACTCACATTACCATTGTCGTATCATCGCTCTCAGAGTTGACTGTAACATCAAACGCGTCGCAGCAACATTATGATGACATACATTAACTAATAACAAAAATAAACTTCAAAAAGCATCAAAAAAATCCGAAAACAAACCTTCATCGAATATCGCGTTAAACGGATTTCAGCAGATCGACTAACGCCTGCTGATCGGCGCTCTTCTTCAAATTTATTCAAATTATACGGCGAAGCGTACACAGCAGCTCCAGACACAAGCAAATCGAAACGAGCGAAATCAACCGGGACATCAGCGACGTCTCCACGATTCCCGTAGCCTTGAACAAACTACGCTTATTTTACTGCCTCCAGTTAGAAAAAACACAAAAAAGCACTTGGGAAAACAGTTTCCATGGATGCTCTCAAAACAGGATCTATGGTTGCTCTGGTAAAACGGAGCACCAATTTGTATTTTGAAACAACGAAAACTAGCTCGAGTAAGAGCTGCAAAATTAATCATCCCGGCTTTTATGAACTTATTTAGTTGTTAATGCTTGAAAATGAGTCTACAAAATAAGACGTGTTAGTGCACCACAGTTGACCCCAAACGATCGCCAGGGTCGTACTACAGTCAATAATTATAGAACAGTCTACAAGTTTTGAAAATATTGACATGATTTTAGTGATGTCGTAAGTTTGGACAAATAGTTAAATACTGAAATTCGTTCGACAAGTGGGATTTACACATTTTGAGGGTCCCCGATTACCAAATTAACCGCAGGCTGGACTAAAAGCTGTGGTCCATAATGGACAGAACTCATTGGAGCAGAAGTAAAAACCCGAAGTTTAATTTATGAAAATAACCAACTGCTCAATGTACTATTTTTAAAGCAATATTCCATCATCAAATTTTCAAAATATTCCAATTTTACTGATAACTTGCAACAAGAAAATCAATAATGCTTTACAGCCATATCACTTTATGCTCTAAACACATGAATATTTTAAACTTAAACAATTATCTACATCCAGCCTTGAAAAAGTAAGTGCTGCATGCACATAATATATGATAGTAAAGCTTCAGGCCTACACATTATCCGGGTACTATAAGCTTTGTAATGTTTTAAGTGATATAATTAAGCGAAGCGTTTTTGTTTTCGTCAGAGGGGGAACATTCGGCACTGTCTGTGTGTCCGTCCGTTGAACTCCTCAATAACTACTGGACCGATTTTAAAAAACTTTTCTTTGTTTGAAAGGCCTAATATTGGACAGGTGCAAGACATATAGATTTTGTCAAAAGTTGCTTTAATTAATAAGTAATTACCTAATTAGTTAAGCGTGTTAGCCTATTTTGAGTAATTTCAAACAAAAATTGCATATTTTTCAATAAATAATGAATGTAAAGCTATTATTTTAGCATATGCTACATCTCGCCGTGGTAATTGTGAATCTGGCGCTTATGTACTATTCGAGGAAGTTAAAATGCTAATTACTTAGTTATTTAGTTAATTTCTAAATAATTGTTAATTAGCTAATGTTTTGAAATTTTCATAGTGCTCATAAATTAAAAATAAATTGCAACCGGGTGTTTTCTATGTCGCTGATAACGAATATGACATTTCTGAAGCTCTAAAACCTGGCTGTATATGCTAATTAGTTGGTTAATTAATTAGCTAATTTTTTTGCAAATTATCAAATCACTTCAAAATTGCTAATTTGTTGGGCTCGGGGGTTTTCGATGTTGCTGATGATTATGAATATGTGGCTTTTAAACCTCTATGATTTTATCATGGGTGCTAATTAGGTAATTTTAGCTAGCGAACTTTTGTATGGTGGATTTGACATCAATTGCCTAAAACGTGATACTTACTATAAATTGATTAGTTGAATCACATATATACGCAAATAAGATATCAAATAGTTTGCCTGTTGCACCGCTCACTTTTTGTAATTTATTACGTTTACTAGTACATAGTATGCGCGATTGGCAGCTCATACAATCTGCGAGCAGAATATTCTACCACAGATCCAATAGCTATAGCAAGAAGTTCAATACTTTACGAGAATATATAAACTTTAGGATTACGAGTTAAGTACTTACGAAAGCCTCTACCTTTACCACTACCATTGAATATCTACACTGTAAACTAGTAGCTTGTCTAATTGCCAAGGTATATAATGAATTTTGGGTGTTGAGTATCTGAAAAGTCCATTTAAAATCCCATTTATCCCAACCTTGAGCATAAATAATGACAACAGAGCAGATCATATACAACTGCGTAGCGGGTTAGTCCAATTTCACCCGTATTGCTGAAGTGGTTGTGGAGGTATGTTTGTTTTCGCAAATTTTTGATCTCAAGGGCTCGTTAAAAACCCATTTTGATCCAAACCCTGCATCCTAAAACAGATGTGTAGCAAAACATTAAAGAGTTACAGAGCTTTGTTTGCTCTACAGAATAAGACAGTTTTCACTTATTTATATAGGTTGTCGAAACATAAAATAAATAACGTGATTAATAATTAATCACGTTATTTATTTTATGTTTCGACAACCTATATAAATTCGCGACCAGATTCAAGCCCCTTCGGTCCGCTTTGAGAGGAAAAGATGATGGAATTGGACTTCGCATGCAATTAAAAGGCAAAAATACAAATGATATCAAGCTTTCAAATGAGCCGTCACCTAATCAATTATCCAGGCCAAAGTCGAGCTATACCCTCATCCTAAAAACCCGCAATAATGGAAAATGCCAAATTCCAACTATACACGGGTAGTATCAATTCTTTGCTTTGCTCGTTTCACTCAGAGTTCAAATATCAGTTCAAAGTATCAAACCCTGACCATGACTACCACAATATCTACCATAAAACGGACGGCTGATTTGATGCCATATTATTTCTAATTGTATATAAAAACTTGTAAATAGCCGTCATAAGGAATGACAAATATAACGTTTGTTCAACTTACCTTCCACGTATTTCGTAAGGATAACTTTAACAGTTTCGGGTTCAGGATCTAATTCTTCGGGTGGAACAACATGATATTTTTGGTACTCGAATTTTTCGCTAGGCCGTCGCTGCCGCTTTCCGGGTGGAGTCTTTGGCAAATCGAATGCATGGTAAACGACCGTTGTACTGCTCTGAAAAAAATTGCTTCTGTTTCAAATATTATGTAAATGAATACAATTTGTCCTTAACAACGCATAACACAGCTAACAATTGCTAAAACGATGAGATATAGTTTCCCCGACAGAAATGACTGACCAACAGGTGAATATTGGCCAGAAACCGAACAAAATTCATTTTCGAACTAATCTCGAATATTTCTATAACAAACTTTGGACAGCTTTGCAATAAATTCAAAACGATGAGATATAGTTCCCGACAGAAATGACTAAAGAACAGTTTAATGTTGGCCAGAATCCGAACAAAATTCATTCGCGAACTCATCTCGAATACTTCTTTAACAAACGTTGGACAGCTCTAGAACAAATTAAAAAAGGCGCACTCAAAATTTTAAACATCAATCAAACGAATTTGAAATTTCCCGGATGAACTTTCAGCTAATGTCTAGCTAGCAGCATACATTTATAAAAGTATTGCCCTCACCAGCTGTGCTATACATGTTAATATGAATTCGTTATATGCAGCGAAAACTTTCAGTAAATTAAAGCAAGCGAAATTTATCCATCCTACGGTATTTCCTCGTGCGCTAAAATATGTTCTTTTAACACCATCTGAGAAATACTATGTACATGTATGTACGTATTATATAAAATTGCTTTCGATTAATCAGTCAATACCAGACAGTTGCAACGAATTAAAACAATTTATCTTGTTTTGTTTGTACGGACAGGTAGAATAGCGTGTAATAATCGTTTACCAACTCAAATACTAAATTCTGCCGCTGCTTACGTTGCACAATAGACAACCTAAAATAGTTTTTATATATATCTGAAATAACAACCTAGCTATACCATATTTCTTAGTACAATTAGCGACGAGAAAGTAGCATATTAAACACTGTCTTGCTGAATTAGACAAAACAACGTTGTGCTTACAATTACTGAATAGTAAATGTTTTATTGTTCTTGATTTTTAAAAGCACTTGATTTTTTCTGGGAAGCAAGAGATTATAAGACTGACTTCATTTTGAAAAGTGCGTCATATTTTCGATAACTATAAGGGGAGTCAACCCACGATTGCGTAGCGAGCGTATCACTGCAAGCAAGCAACGTTTATAGTCACAGATCACTTTTTGCAGTCATCAAATCGTCATTTTTCCCCTCCGCGAAAACCATTAGATTCGGAGATTTAACAAATTACGGTCATTAGATTGAAACCCATAGAATCATGCATAGGTCGACTGAAGTCCCATTGCATGCAGTATAAAGCCAAAAAAGGTATATTGTTCACAGATACACTCAAATAAATCACTTCATCGCTTTCAGTAGCCTCAAAACCTTTATTAGCACAAATGCAACAAATTACAACAGGTTGAAAATCACGAAGTAATGCATGGCTCAGGGCCTCATGGGATACAGTACCATTCCAAGAAGTCCATATAATAATATTACGTTGAAAATGACGGAATCATGCATAACTCAAGGGCGTTCCTAATAGGGATGAACCGGGGCTTAGCCCCGGCCCCTGGGCAACAAATTTAGCCCGGGCAACGTCGAAACCGCGGCGCCCGGCCCCGGTAAAGGAAAAATTTAGGTGCCGGGGCTACTGTTTCAGAAAAATATTTTCTAAATTAGTAGAACAGATAAACAATCTTGCAGCAGAACAGATAAACAATCTGGAGCTTTAGCTGAAGATATAATGATTGCTACTAACTAGGACAGTGCAAATTCCACATAAATTTCCTGAAACTGTGAACTTTAGCTATGAAACTGTTTTAATGCATGATACAATATGACAAATTGTTCAATTTATTTTTACATGATAATCTTGAAGAACAGTAATTAAACAATGATTTGGTTATTGGTATACTGGCCTGTCCACAGCCCTCTGAAAAGTGAGGGGGAAACTTCGGGGGGCGCCCATGTTCATTCTCGGGGGAAATTTCAAAGTGGGGGATAAATTTTGCTTAAAAATACAAGATATTTCCATATCTTCATGCATTTTTACTACTGTGAACGTACTTTCAAGCTAAAAAACAATATTTTAGCATTATAAATAGTGGTAATTAATGTTTAAAAAACAATTTGCAAACAAAGAACATAAATTTTCAGACATAAAAAAATTTTTGGAATTAGTTGAACATGGGGGGTTTCGGCCGAGTGGGGGGACGGACATGGGGGAAAATCTCGCGAACATGGGGGATTTGGAAAGTGGGGGGTCCCCCCCACTGTGGACAGGCCAGGTATAGTTGCATACATGCCGACGATGCATGCAAGCCAGTGGGGTAGAACCGCCCACGAGGGGGTAACCCCAGGTAGCCGGCGAAATTTTTGTGGGGGAGTGGTCGCTACTGTAGTAAGGACTTTTTTGGTCGCCGGTGTCAAATTTTCGCCTATGAGTGCACCTTACTTCGCGGAATGGCATCCGCATTCCTGGGGAGATTCCCACCCCCTGTCGGCATGCATGTATATGTGGTATATATATGCTCTATATGCGCTGAAAAATCGAACACATAGTACTTTTCGGCTAGCCCGGGTCCCGGCTCCGGCAAGCTTAGCTCCGGTCGCGGCACGGCCCTGGGAGAATTCTTGCCCGGTACAACACTAGTTCCTAAAGTACAGTGTCATTCTAAAAAGTTTAACACGGTCACAGTTACGTTCAAATGAATCATTCCACCTTTTTCAGAATCCACGAAATCCTTTGTAATAACGATGTAATAAAATTTGACATATTTAAAAGAACGAAATAATGCATGGTTCCTGGCGTGGGCAGGGTCCTAGAGGATACAGTGCCGCTCCAAAAAGGGAACATCGGTCACAGATACATTCAAATAATACCTCCCTTGTTTTCAGTGACCCCGAAAACCTTTGTTTGTGCCCACATCTCCTTATTTGCGAGTGTTGGTAAACGAAGCTGAAGTTCTTATCAAGGCGAACATAACAGATATGCAGCATTTTGATATGAGGTCTCGGTTTTAAGATATAGCTAAAACCGTAATCTTCCCTCGTTCCCAAAAATTGAGGGGGTACCCTCCTTAAAGAGGACCCAACATACCCCACGAGTGGGTTGCATAGACGGAGTGACAGGCCAGACTATAGGCTATCATTACGCAAAGGATCGCATGGGAGGATCTTCATTCGTACCTGAGATATTTAGAAAAAATAGATGGACGGACGGACGGACGCGGTAAAATATGTCAGTACGCATACATAGAAATACTTGCTCGCTTCGTTGGCTGCGCAATAATGAAAATCAGCTCAATTCTAACTATATATATATATTGCTCCCAATAATTGCTTTAAAGTTTGCCGACTTCTTTTCAATTCGGATACGTGTCAGAAAATGTAGTTATTTTCGATATAAAGCCAAGTCTGGAAGCTAATTTTAAAATCAAATGTGTGAAAATCAAACGAATTCGCTCAAGCGTCCATCATGTACATAAAGCCCAGCTCATAATCTGATGTTTAATACATACTATTACACATTAATACAGCTTACTCTATTGTTAGCAATTTTGTCCCGCAACAACGTGTTTACATACACATGGAAAATCCTAGATTACTAATTTCACTTTGTCCTAAACAAACATATGTTAAATAGCGAAAAGTGGATTTTTGGCACAGAGGAGAAATGTGCAACAAAATGCCAAATAATTGGCAGTGCACAATTGATTACAAAACAAAAAACATTCTCTAATCATGATTAGCTTATAATATCTTTTAGTGTTAAAAAGGTATTAAAGGTCCCTAAGTTTATACTTAGGGTCCGGCTGCTGGCCTCCCGTTTTGTGGCAATAGCAACCAGAGTTGACGAATAAAATCGTGAAAGGGTGCTAGTTTCGACAGGGAAATCCTGTTTACCTTCCAAGCAAGCTCGTACTCATTTTACAGGTGATTACCAAGAGCAACTAGATGTTAGTCACTTGCCCGAGAAAATAATGGGCACAGGAGGGCTCGAAAAAGAGGCTTCATTATTGAGCGACCTCCGCATTTGACTGCTGCACCACACGACCACATTTATCTTTAATATTTTTGTCTTTTAGTATTGTTTAGTAAATGGAACAATGTATTGTTTTAAAAAAATCGGTACAATATCAAAATGAATCCTCGCCTGGTCAACTGCAATCTTACAAAACACGCATTCTGACACGGATTGTTGACTTAGTCACAAACATTTTGCGTTATTGTTGAAAATAATTTCACTAACCCGAAGCCCAGAAAAGCCTTTAGCTGTTATTCTGAATACCTGCATGTGTGCCCAATTTTAGAAGGAAGCTTTTCAATGAATCTCATCGAGATCTATGTTCTCCTAATAAAGTATGTTGGTACACACCTTTCCGTTTTGTTTCGAATACCTACAATTTTGGTGAATTTTAGATTAACAAAACATTTTTGGATATATATTCGCGGCTGTTTTCTCTAAGTATATAGCGTTTTTAGCCCAAATTTTTCCCTACTGTTCCGAAAACGCACAACTTTGTTAAATTTATAAGAGAAAGCTTTTAATGTACTTCATCAAGGTATTGTTTTCAGAATAAAGTTTACTGATTTGTATTTTTTATTCCCTTCCAAACATAATCACATGTCAACTTTAGGCTACGAAAGCAACTAGTATATTTTCAAATATTATGATGGTAAAAAAACTAACCCGAGTCGATAACGAACACGTGCCAGCTCGACACAGAAAGCGGAGGCAACGAAGTGATGTCATTTTCAGTATAAAATACAATATAATCTGGATAAAGATTAAATGAAGTTGGCTATTTGATATGAAGTACGAAGTGTAGTCATCAATACTCGTAACTAGAAATAACACGATGTCTTTAGCAACGGAGGGGATCCTGAAAAGCCCGATTATCAAATTAAATATGAATTTTCCATAGCAAATGGCCGTGGAGTGCATTTAAGCTTTTGAAGCAGAATTGTTAAACCCCAGTTATATGCCATCGAGTCAACACGATACAAGACAAAGCCCGAGCTACGTCACGTAGGCAATTTTGCTATAACAACCAGCGAGGTATCTCAAGATCAAAAAACCCAAGCAAAACCAGTGAACAAACTAAATTATTTATGTGATACATCTGCTATTGTTTGGTTAAATATGGAATTAAATTCATAATCCTATACGCGAAACTTTAATACTGGATAATTGCGAAATACATCATATAACCAAGAAACCAGTCCATGACCGCAACGCTATACCGAAAACCGGGCTAAGGCCTCAAACTGCTAAGCGAAATGACGGCGTCAACGGCACCATTCGCAAAAATACAGGTAAAATCGAAGAGGATCTATTGCAAAATCAGGCATAATAAGAATAAAAGGTCTATTTCCGATCGCAAATAAGTTATGCATGAGTAAACCCCCTACCAACCTCTTCTGACACTCTGGACGAAACACTGTTAGAGAATAAAACAGTCACTGCAATTTGCCATTTCAAATTCAAAAACGTCCGTTCGCGAACGCGGAGCGACTGATTGCAAAATGCGGTTATTTCTGTTCGCTAGCACAATGCACCTATTTGCTGTTTGGCCACGAATTTGTTTCACATATGACAATGTGGCAACTCGCATTTCGCATGTTTTCGTTGCACTATTACATTACATTTTATTAATGGTAATACATGTAGTTCGCGAATATTCATCTGATGAGAAACTCTAGGATAACCCATGAAAACAGTTGGTCGACAGGTGCAGGATAAAGACAGTCTAGGAGAACGATATCTGTAGAATATACAAGAAAGAGGTTGAAACATCACAACACTTAACTTTTGAGCGTGAGGCATTTGCAAAACCTTAGACTTAAATTTATAGGATCACATAGCATAAATGTCACAGAAGGCGCTAAGTTAAGACTATGCAAATTGATTGGTTTCTGAATGCTTATAACTTTATAGATGACGGAAAGTTTCGGGGTGCTGAAAAGAGCACATATGTGTTTAGTGCTTTGTCAGATTATTAAATTGTAATAACGGTGACGCAGCTGTATGGCGCAACTTCCTAACACCATGCCCATACGACCCCGGCTATCATAACCTCAAGGGCGGACCCTAAGTTTCTATTTTCGCCACTTTCCTTGGTCAGACCCAAGAAGTTACGGAGCTTAGCAGGCCGCAGGCGCGCTTCACGGGGTGTGTTCGGACCCCGCCCGATTGGTTGCGCACGTGTCTAGT
>JASANE010020786.1:0-27543 GCA_030248225.1 Trileptium ribeirensis | reverse complement strand
TATTGCTGGTGCGCGTCAAAGAGCCGTAGTCAACTACAGTCAGGAGCGATGTCAGAGGTGTGTGCTTGTGAAGATTTTGCACGTGGATTACCGCGAAAATAATGCTTGTCCACTGACGAGGCCTGTACCCGCTGGCTCAGAATTTGTTTGGGGTTGCGAAGGCAACAATTATAAACCTATATATAGGGCTTTGGAAAATTATCATTGTAGACTTTAAGCTAAACAGGGGGTCCCGAGGGGAATTTCGAGGGGCTGGGGCGGAATTCGGTCCCAGGACGAAGAACGGGGCCGAACGATACCAAACATGAGGGGGGTAGACGCAGTGGCGGGTCGGGGCCCAGTTTTGGGTTCCGACATGTATTACATGCAGGGTTTCAGCGGGCTCTCCCGCTCTAACGGTTGGGCGGAGCGACGCCCGCCGGGCATCGTTGAGCTCGTCTTGGAAAGGCGATTTAAACGAGGGGTGTTTTCCCTACCTTAACGGCAGCGGGTAGAGGGGCACTAAAATCACGACTGTTAAAGACTGTTAAAGAGAGTGTCGGCAAAAAGTGGGGGCGCATTTTCGGCCGTCCCGGGTTAACGGGGCGACGGATGGAGACCCGCCGGGCATCGTTGAAGATGTCTCGACGCGACGAATGCAATGAGGGGCATTATGCCTACTTTTGAGTTGGGGTTAAATTTTCGGTCGGTTTGTACCCACTTGCAGTCGGCATGCCAAATTGGGGGGGCACATTATCGGTCATACGGGGCTAACGCGAAGTCGGACAAAGACCCGCCGGATATCGTTGTGCTCGCCAGGAGCAGACGAATAAAATGAGGGGTCGCATGAGCACGTTTAGGGCCGGGGGTCAAATACGGAGTTGGTACAGAACAAGCGGGATTTGATGTTGAATTTCCGTGGTACGATACAATATAGGGAAATGAGTGATCTAGCGGCGGAATGACTGGTCGGATCGAGACCCGAGTGGCCTCGCCAGATGCCCAGATGGGTGTATTACTTGGAGACACTCGTACGTTCACTCACTGGTCCGATGGTAACCAGAAAACCCAGTTGTTAGCATGGTGATCGGGCAAATTTGGGCTTCAAAGGGTGCTATAAAAAGAAAGGTCTTGGTACGGTGGGGCGGACAAATAAACACAGCGAGTCACGAAGATCAAGCAGTACACATATATATGCATAGCTATATTTCCATATAAGCCTATATTAGGTTCACTCGGGACCATGGTCCCCAGCCAAACCTAGCGTAAGTATTGGCTGTTAATCGAATGTTCACCCGTTTGTCCCTAGAATATCTCAGGAAATCCTCCAGCAATTTGTGATGTCTTGGGCTCGTTCGAGAGCCCTGAAAATTCTCTACCGAAAAGTACTCGGGGCATTTTCGGTAAATCTGAACCGCTGGACGGTTACGGGCCGATAAACAGGCCCGAGGTCCGTTATTTCCGCATAATCGGAAACTACCGTAACCCATTGATCCTAGCTTACTTTTGGCAACCATTTGGCTATAGTTTACTCGAGCCAGGTAAACTTGATAGTCCGGATTTTGACTACTTCCCGATCTCTTAGATTGTCAAAGGCCTCCTATTCCCGGACGGTCAGAAATTTGAATTTTCAATGGGGGAAGATAGGGGCTAGTGGTCGAGTTCCGTTCGAGTTGTCGATCCTGGCTAAATTTGGCACTCTCCTACAGTTCCTTGTCTTTCTGGGTTCGCGCAATTAACCTAAACCCGTCTCCTCCGAGCTCACCTGAGCCAGTTCAAGCATACAATTATAAGATAAATTACGCAAGGGCAAAGGTTACATTGATGACGAGGTATGACAATGGCAAAATGCATAGGCAATAATACAATAAACGCCACAATTATCGGTAACCATGGCACCAAGTCACATATAAAACTTTTGTCCCTGCCGGGGATGTTCGGCTCAATTTGAGACGCAATTGAGTAATTTGAACGCTAAAATCCTGCAAGACGCGCGTAACGGGCCGGAACGGGCCTGTTACATCTGAAACCTTACCCTTGAACCCGTTTTACGTGTCAAAACTGGCTCACCATTTCGCGACCCTGCTAGTGCCTCGTAGTGCATTAAGCTTAAAAAATAATTTTACATGTGAACAAGGAAATGAAGGCGTGTAGCAGTATAATGCTTAATAAATTGATGTTTCAGTACATAAAACTGTAACAATGCCTTGGTTCGTTTAGTGTTACAGTTCCATCTGATCAAAACTTTAACCCTTTTAACAACCTAATGTGTTTGCGTATCGTGCAATGTTTGCCAGAAATCGAATCAAGGATGCGGGATATACCACTTTGCAGTATAAGTTGCTGGGTGTTAGCCACATGGAAATAAAAGTGTTAAAGCTGACTTCAAACACACAATAGCACTGTTCTACAACTTGCGCAACGTAAAATTAGCATAAAACTTTGCGTTACACGATTGTAATGTTCGACAACTTGCGCAGCGCAAAGTTAGCATAAGACTTTGCGTTACACAATAGCAGTGTTCCACAACTTGCGCAACGCAAAGTTAGCATAAGACTTGGCGTTAAACAATAGCGGTGTTCCACAACTTACGCAACTCAAAGTTAGCATTACGCAATAGCAGTTTTCCACAATTTACGCAACGCAAAGTTAGCATAAGGCTTTGCCTTACACAATAGCACTGTTCTACAACTTGCGCAACGTAAAATTAGCATAAAACTTTGCGTTACACGATTGTAATGTTCCACAACTTGCGCAGCGCAAAGTTAGCATAAGGCTTTGCGTTACACAATAGCAGTGTTCCACAACTTGCGCAACGCAAAGTTAGCATAAGACTTTGCGTTAAACAATAGCGGTGTTCCACAACTTACGCAACGCAAAGTTAGCATTACGCAATAGCAGTTTTCCACAATTTGCGCAACGCAAAGTTAGCATAAGACTTTGCATTACACAACAGCACTGTTCTACAACTTGCGTAACGTAAAATTAGCATAAAACTTTGCGTTACACGATTGTAATGTTCCACAACTTGCGCAGCGCAAAGTTAGCATAAGGCTTAGCGTTACACAATAGCAGTGTTCCATAACCTGCGCAACACAAAGTTAGCATAAGACTTTGCGTTAAACAATAGCGGTGTTCCACAACTTACGCAACGCAAAGTTAGCATTACGCAATAGCAGTGTTCCACAATTTGCGCAATGCAAAGTTAGCATAAGACTTTGCCTTACACAATAGCACTGTTCTACAACTTGCGCAACGTAAAATTAGCATAAAACGTTGCGTTACACGATTGTAATGTTCCACAACTTGCGCAGCGCAAAGTTAGCATAAGACTTTGCGTTACACAATAGCAGTGTTCCACAACTTGCGCAACGCAAAGTTATCATAAGACTTTGCGTTAAACAATAGCGGTGTTCCACCACTTACGCAACGCAAAGTTAGCATTACGCAATAGCAGTGTTCCACAATTTGCGCAACACAAAGTTAGCATAAGACTTTGCCTTACACAATAGTACTGTTCTACAACTTGTGCAATGCAAAGTTAGCTCAAGGCGTTGCGTTACACAACGACAACGCTCTACAACTTGTGCATCGTAAAGTTAGCATAAAGCATTGGGTTACACAATAGCTCTGTTGTACAACTTGTGTAACGCAAAGTTAGCACATGACACTGCGTTACACAATAGCACTGTTCTGAAACTTGTGCAACGAAAAGTTTAGCACAAGACTTTGAGTTACACAACAGCACTGTTCTACAAGTTGTGCAAGGCCAAGTTAGCATAATACATTGCGTTACACAATAGCTCTGTTCTACAAGTCGTGCAAGGCAAAGTTAGCATAAAACATTGTGTCACACAGTTCTACAACTTGTGCAACGCAAAGTTAGCATAAGACATTGCGTTACACAATAGCTATGTACTACAAGTTGTGCAAGGAAAAGTTAGCATAAACCATTGCGTCACAAAGGTCTACAACTTGTGCAATGCAAAGTTAGCATAAGACATTGCGTTACACAATAGCGCTGATCTACAACTTGCGCAACGTAAAGTAGCGTAAGACAATTCGTTACACAATAACACTGTTCTACAACTTGTGCAACGTAAAGTGAGCATAAGGCATTGCGTTACACAATAGCACTGTTCTACAACTTGTGCAATGCAAAGTTAGCTCAAGGCGTTGCGTTACACAACGACAATGCTCTACAACTTGTGCAACGTAAAGTTAGCATAAAGCATTGCGTTACACAATAGCACTGTTGTACAACTTTTGCAACGCAAAGGTAGCACAAGACATTGCGTTACACAATAGCACTGTTCTGAAACTTGTGCAACGGAAAGTTTAGCACAAGACTTTGTGTTACACAATAGCACAGTTCTACAACTTGTGCAACGCAAAGTAACCACAAGACATTGCGTTACACAATAGTGGTGTTCTACAGCTTGTGCAAGGCAAAGTTAGCACAAGACATGTCGTTACACAATAGCACTGTTCTACAATTTGTGTAACGCAAAGATAACATAAGACTTTTCGTTAGACAATAACACTGTTCTACAACTTGTTCAACGCAAAGTTTAGCCCAACACATTGCGTTATGCAATAACACTGTTCTACACCTTGTGAACGGAAAGTTAGGATCATACTTAGCGTTACCCAATAGCACGGTTCTACAACTTGTGCAACGCAAATTTAGCACAAGACATTGTGTTACATAATAGCACTGCTCTACATCTTGTACAAAGTAAAGTTAGGATCAGACATTGCGTTACACAATAGCACTGTTCTACACCTTGTGCAACGCAGAGTTAGCACAAGACATTGCGTTAAACAATAGCACTGTTCTACATATTGTGCAGCGCAAAGTTACGAGCAGACATTGCGTCACACAATAGCACTGTTCTACAACTTGTGCAACGGAAAATGAGTATACGACTTTGCATGCTGAACGGGGAATGTATGCGTTTAGTTTAATAGCACACGCAAGACTCTGTAAAATAGTTCAACGATTTTGATTCCCCTACTGTAAATCGCTGAACAGCGACCGAATTGCGTGGGAAATGCTAAAATTCCACAAGGCTATTATATGGCGTTGAATGTTTTTAAAAAATGAAGACTTTAAAGGGAGCCAAAAGTTTGTAGAACTTGTGATATAGACTGACAATGAGTCAATTTAGCTTTTAATATACGATCTTGAGAAAAAATCTCAACGTAGCGGCCTAGCGCAATTCATAGTGAAATTGAGTTTTTTGTATGAAATCTGAGGACGGTTTGAATTAAATACGCTATGAAAACTTTAATTTTTTGACCACGTGCTGTTAAGACAGAAGTAAATAGTGTAGTCTAATGTTAGTTATTCAATAAATTTCGTAAAAGAACTTTTTGGCGATTTTCTATGCTAAATACTATTTCCTCAGCGCCTTTGACCACATTATCGCCTTAGCTATGATCCGATTTTTAGTAATTAAACTATGATCAGTACAAACAGATATACACACTTTTTCGTGAAAGATACTTACAAGCAAGTTCTGCTGAGAAATTTCATCTGAAGTTCACGTTTCTACCCTGGAGATGGTTGCTATTGCTTGTTCAGTGGTAAGGATTATGATAGTATGGGTTTCATTTCAGATAAATTGCACACTGATTGACCGTGCATAATATTGTTCTACAAAGTATCTAACTTATAATATGCACGCTGACAAGACATTAAATAACAGAGAATATTGAAACTTAAAACATCAACGCTCATATGCGGGTTAACTCTAAACATAGCATATAATAAGAACGCATTATCCCTTTAGAGCTCGAAATCAATTGTGCATCGTTCAGTGTTTGCTAAACGCAAGAAGGTGCTGCGGACCGAACCCTGATTGCGCTGTTTCAACCGAAGCCTGAATACCGCTGATATGACAAGGAGAGATGTTTTGCTCCATAGGAGAACTCTTCGCCAAGAGAGCGAATAACAACGCACGTACAAACATACATTTTATCGATAAATGCTGTCATTACAGTACTTCTCAATGTGCGCTAGTATCTTATGATGCCAGTAGGCGTTACAGGGTTACGGATAGAAACAGTTTGAAAATCGCAGCGGATAATTCAATGATATATATGTTTGGCAATTAAAGTTTACTCACCTTAAATAATCGTAGGCTCCGAGGGTTTGATATTCAAAATCGCGCGGACTTCCCTTTTCGAATTGGTCGCGGATATCTGAAAGAAAAAGAAACATTGAATCCGTCGGTCATTATACGATCATAAATATGCAAAGTGTGATCACCACAGCTGTGTAGTACATATTATGTCCATGCTATGATTTACCATAGATTACTCAGTTTATTTGCACAGTGCCTTTAGTCACAACAAACCAAAAAATCTGCTTCTACTTCTCGATCACCGATATTAAGTTGGGTTTATGTGGGCTATCCAGTATAAAAAGCACAGACCATTTATTAAACTTCGAGGTAACAGTTCGATAACCAAAGATAATTCCACGAATACAGGTCCTAATATCTTTTAGATCTGTTCGCAAGTGATAATTTGGCCTGTATAAATGCGCTAGTCTATATATATTTACGCATGTATATATATTTATATATATGTATAAATACACAACTTCGTGAGTTATTTTTACTAAGTAAAATTACAGAATGCGAATTGCGAAATGAGCAGTGATACGGTTGTGCGATGTAAAGAAGTTGTAAACGGTGATATCATCTTCCACACGTCGACATCCATTTTAGGTTGATTTTAACACGTTGACAGCGCTTTGCCTTTATCCTTATAGGTGCCGAAGGTCTTTAGGCTTTCGCGGCTAGATGGTTCCGACGATGGGTTGGGAGTGCCTCGCAGGCAAGCGGTGCGGCAGTTGGTAACTAACAATTATTGCATTGTTCTAAATTTTTCTTGATAATTTACGTTACCCGTTTTCCTCAGTTTTTTCTCTCAATTTTGTTATTTTCCTCATAAAATTGCTAAATTGTTCTGTGCGCCGAAGGTTAGGTAGCAATATTTAGCCTAAGTATATGGCTTAGGCAAGGTAACCTCTTGGTGCTCCATGGGCATCTATGTTAAAATTCCCAAGCGGGCTAAATATTAAGCAAATATTGAATGCTTTGTGTAAACATGTTACCGGTAAGTCAATCAAATTGAACTAATTCGGCGAAGCGATCCAAAAGAATAGATGACAAACTGAAATATTCACTGGCTTCAAAGTACTATCTAGTGGTTGATTCAGGACAAGGAAAATTTGCGTAATAATTATAGTCAATTAGTTAATAATATCGCCTTAATCCTCAATCGTCAAGCATAAAACATGAAATTATTGTTCAAAAGCGAGCTAAATTGGTGGACGTAAATTTACACACAAGAATCAATGGCATTAAATCAAAGTTGTGAAGTTTTATATATAATATTTAAAGTAAGTAAAATAAATTCTATATTATACTGCCAAAAATTGGAGTAGTTTGTGTCATTGCGAATTTAAACCACATGATATATTGCTATTAGTAAAATCTTGCAGGACGAAGTTGGAGCATACTGAGTTTGGTGGCGATATAATATTTCTAGACACACCACCACTCATGCATTAAACTGACTAAAATATTTAATGTTTATTAATTAACTTATTAAAGTACCGTTCTGTGGAATACAGACCGCGTGGGGTCCAAGGTTTCAGAATCTATCCTGTTCACACAGCAATTCCTAGACTCAACCAGACTCGACCAGACCGTAGGCAGATCCATATTCTGCATGTGCATAAAATTATCCAGAAGGAAAACAGTAAATACGTGATCGTGTGCCGGAATATTTTACGCTATACTTATATTTATAGATTATGAAATACACGAGGATTTCCCTTTATTACAATTGGGTCCACCAAAGCTTATGTTCGTATTGTGCAACTGCATGAAGATAGAGCTGGAAATACGACGTAATTTTGGGTCCATCGTTGGACTCGAGTTGTGCCTGTGGCAAGACTCGATCCTCCCGAACCTGACAAAATCCGACCTGAATCCTACTCGACTGCACTCAAACTGTAGCACTTGAATAATATAACAAATTTAGACGGCACAATACAAAATTTTATAGACAGATTTGGACAACCATAATTGTACGCTTAATGCAGCGTTCACGTTATAATGTCCCCACCTTGTGGAACCTATGTACACCACACTGCGTCAGGCATGCTGTCGACAACAGGGTGTCTTAGGCACTTATATGTTTTTATAAATTTTTTCAAAGGTAGCTAGATAGGGGTATTTCCACTTCTCCACAGTGTCACACACACGTGTCTTCATGCAGTTTCATTGACAGTCTGCGGCATTATTTCGTCAACATTGATACGGCTTAGATACAAATATCGAGAATTTAAAGATAAAACTACACAGCACAGTTGACTTATACGCCGCATTAGCTACAGACGGTGACAGTTACAGTTAATTCGCGTCAAATTGGCATCTAAGGATATGTACGACACTGTGAATGAAATATGTAGTAGTTATGGGTGCGGGCGTGCACCTTAGGCAATTGATGTACAGTATGAGTGTCACCCTGACTGTCTATACGATAGGGACGCGACTACATTTGGACTAAAGATCCGAACAGCGGGGACATTATAAGCGTGAACGCTCCGTAATATTTACATGGAACAACGTTGTTGGAATGATAGACGATGTACTGATCACGATCAGGTCGATTATGTTCATGATCGAATCCGAGGACATGCATAAATTCATGGATCACTGTCGCTGGTGTTGTACACTCGGGCGCTTCTAGTGACATTTCGGTTCGGCCATCTTTGCCCAAACCGTCGGTGTAACATCTATAAATTACACAAAATATAATAAACTTTCGGTTCAACACAGAACGAAAGTTAAGGACGTTTCCACGAGTTTAAGCAAGCTGAGCGACATTGATTCCAACTATATAATAACATTAAGTCCAAACTGAGCTGACTTAAATTCTTGACAGTGATAGCCAAGCTAGAACAAGATCAAAATTTCAAAATATATAGCGTGATTTTACAAAATTATGATGTAAATCTGATATTTCTATCTAAATAAACTGATTAAAAATATTTAAGCAAACTATTTTAACTGCTAATATTTGAAATTTCTTAGCTTTAAACTATTAATTTAAAACTTTGTTTACTTATCTAAATAAACTCGTGCATATAAGAATTTATGCTTTCGCGTCACGGTACGCTATAGCTGTCCTAAATCCTAACTGAAAGCGTGAGATGAATTTATTCCTAACTGTCAGCGCATTAAAAACCTGACTAAGTAGTTACTACCAGGAAGTCTACTGTTCTAAAGAAAGCATGAACGGTTTCTAAAGTGGTTAATACCCAGACCAGAACTTATATATAAGTAGTCCCGGGTCTTTCAGACCGAACTTATATCTAAGTAGTTCCGGTCTTTCCTAAAATCCATAGCCCGAAAACGCTCAGTCTTGAAAATACAGGTCATATTTTGGTACCATTCGACTCAACTCGACAAGATGTGTTACAAAATAATCAGTTGGTTCCGTTTTATAACAGAATTTTCTTTTCATATTGCGTTGAAATTTGGTAAATGAGCCCTGTCGAGCCGACCTTCACATCTGTAGATTTTTATGGCTATAAAAGACTACTCACGTTTTGGCAAGACTTCGGGTCTTTCCAAGTATGTCCGAAATTGATAAATTTTGAACATACCGGGGAAATTTTCTTACCATTCAGATCAGCTCAACAAGCTGAGACACTAAAATATCCATTTGGTACAGTCTTGTGCCGAATATTTTTCGATTTTTTTGGTTCGCTATGTATACACCCAGAATTTTCGGAAAATTTTTTTTCTTGATAAATGTATTATTTTATATACCACTGGAACCGCATTGATGAGCTGAAGTCGAATGGGGATAAAATCTATTCGAACGGTTCATGGGTTAACAACAAAGCCGGAGACTAAGGCTTAGGCTTAGCCTTAAAATTAGATTTAACATAAATGGCAATAATTCTTAAACCCATGAACCGATTGCATATATTTTACACCCATTCGACTCAGATCATCTCTAATGGTGTGCTGAATAATACATCTATGGACAAATTGTTTTGCGAAAATTTCGGGTACGAGGCGAACCAAAAAAATCGAAAAAATGGCTTGGCACAAGACTGGACCAAATGGATATTTTCTGTCTCAGCTTATCGAATTTGTTTGAATGGTACCAAAATTTTGGCGGTCTCTTCAAAATTGGCACAAAATTTCGGGCTAGGCGGTGCTAGGAAAGACCCGTAGCCGTTGCGAAAACTTCAGTGTCATCATTGTGTCATAAAAAGCTACAGTTTTAAAGGTCGGCTCGGGTACACGGCTCCTTTACTAAAGTTTCAACTTGCTATTACACTTGGCTCGATTGGTTTTTCAGCAGAACAAAAGGCTCGGCCGACTGGGTCACGCTTGAAATGTTCCCGATTTATTATTTACTAATTATTTATTAATTTAGGCGATTTATTATTTGTCGACGGTGAACAATGGATGTTCGATACGAACGAATATTAACATAAAAGCTTGGATGAGAAATGAGACTTGATATTCGCCTAACGACAACGCCGAGATAGGACGTTCGAGTAGTGTCGAGACTAGTTTTCAAAAAAATCACTCGGGTCATGTATAAGAGTTATCATTCCTTGCACCGCGATCCAGCTTGTTTTGATTTTTCGAGGTTAGCTGCACGCTAGGTTCGGCCTGAAGGCATAACTGTGCAGATTCGGCTCAGCTTTATAATTAAGTACAGCAGCGAGCAGAGCCCCAAAGTACAATTTCAACTTTGTGTCTATGTATATATTCATTAATATTGTGCATCATTTACATGTGTGCACATAAGGCCGAGTTATGTCACAAAGCCAATTCCGGCTCGTGACAAAAATGCGCAGCTAAAACTGGCCCTACAAACACAAAATAAATAGCTAAGCTATGCCAGTATGTTTGTACGAACCGGGAGCGCTATTCAGGACTTGATTTACTACGTTCAGGTTAGCAGATTGTGTTACTGTAAAAATATTTAGGTCCAGGCCCAAAAAATGCAAGATTAGTAATACATAGTTACAGACGCTTAAGTTCGGGTAAAACAAATACGTTAATATCGCTATTTTCAAAATTATTGTTTTAGGCCGCCTTTGCAAGCCAACCTATTAGCTAAGTAAAACACTCTCTATCATACATGAAAATTATACTAATGTAACTTGAAGGGTATTTTTCTGAACATATGACTATATGTATCTCACCAATTTCTATTTTTCTGTGAGTTTCGTAATGTCGTCATATATTTCTGGCTTTTAGAGCCGATTCCGTCTCGTGACAATTTCTTAACTTCGCTTTATTATTTGCCAATATGTTTGTACAGGGTCTGGCTCTGCTCAAAAATGTCACACTGGCTAATTGCGGCTAGCTATGCTTGGCTTTAGAGCTGCGGCAGGCTGTAACAAAATCCTGCCCTGCCGCACACACGTTAAGATAAATGATACATTTAAACAAGTGAAAACATTCAATTCATTGTGAGTTTTTTCGGGAACAGTTTAGTTCTAGATTTTTCGAATTTGTTTAAATATTCTACAAAATTTTAATGTTTTGTAACGAAACTGGATTTACCTCTGCGCTGTTTCAACAAAAGTGACCTAATTATATTGACAGAATGATATGCACCTTGTTGGCTATTGCCGAAGAGGACTTGTGTTAGGCTTTTCGACTACGAAGACATCCTCAAACGACACAATTGGATGAAAACGTTCAACATTGCTTATATGACAGCTGCAGCTGTCTACTATCGAATACTTCAATTTGTGGTAATGTTTCTGCAATCCTGGCAATAAATACTTACCCTTGGCTTCTCACTAGATCAACATAGTCACGTTCACCACTCCACGGAACCAGACGTACACACGTGAGTTTTGCAAACGATTTCGCTGCCATTAATATACCTCTTTCAAGGCGGCTGTCTGTAGAAAATTATAACCAGAATATTTTGAAAATCACTTAATATATTTCGTAAAATAGTATAAAAATTACTCATTTGCAAAACAGGTTATGGGTATCCCTTCATTCAATCGAACACTTGTTCCTAAGCCTAAATGTTAATTCGCTGAACATACGTACAATACCCTAACCCACGATCAGTCACTAAGACTCGCCTAATTCACACTAAGCTGTTCTTTTTGCTAACAAAATGGCATTTCACACTTTTACTCTAGATATTGGGCCTCATTTATTATAATAGGACCCTAAGGTAATATCTTTAGGTCAAAGTAGAAGCGTCGTCCCGCGGGGGTTATGGGGTTCGACCAGCTCCCCATTTCGATTTTAGCTTGCGAAAGTTCGTCTATACGTCCGGCTACAGTTTTGCCAATGAGCCATTGCGCTTCTATCGTACGTTTATATTGCATATTTTAAGTGGTCCACCCCTCCTCAATTTTCAGCTTGTGCGGATTTTATAATTTTCTTCAGACGCCTCCCTTTGACGGCTTGTGATGACCCCATTTAATAAGAGAACAACTAAACACCTAAAATTAGAGAAGCCAATCTCACTTGCCTCAAATTTCGTCAATTTAGCACTTACTGTCGCCTATTTACGTTTACCGATTCCTTTCAACTTGATACGTTGTATTTAGATAAAAGTATGTTATCAAAATTATAAATTAAATTTGACATTGTTAGAAAACACAAATCATTGCATGGCGCAGACTGTGCGTAAATCGATCAGTATAGAAGTAGAAAATATATATTTTTAAACTTTTACGTTTTGTATGTGACAATCGTTTAATTTATTAATAATATGGCTTATGATTTTCAAAGAGGCTTGTTGTAAAGCAAGTTACCAACAGACATTACCGTATAATTTTTCGCGGAGTTCTACCGTTTATATATACCTAAAGCAAGCCGTGCCGTGACAGACTGGGACAACAATCACACCAAGACCATTTGTTGTCTATAAGGTGCTATTGGGCCAGCTGTCATGCAACTATTATAATAAAATTGTTAGCATCGGCAGTTCTGGAAATATCTAATTTGATTTCGGTGACACTTAATGGTATGACAAACAGATAATTATGACACCTGTGGTTTGGATTGACTAGTGCCAAAGCTACGAGTACTTACCTAAGTCTAAATATCCTAAGAACAATCACTACTGTGGTTGGATTGATTAGTGCCAAGTGCTACGGGTGCCTACCTAAATCTAGATAATTCTTAGAATCATTTTAATGGCTGACCATACAGATTATCATAATATTGTGATATGAACTACGAATTTTATTAAATAGATCAAAAGTTCAGGTACAAAATAATTTTAAATATTATGACATTAATGATATATGACCTAAACCACGTCCAAGTCGATATGGTATTCGTACATAACCATCCCGATCGCGCGACCAACGATTTCTAATTTGAACGCTGAATAGCTTGCCCTGAAATAATTATAGAATATTATGACGTTAACTATTAACCGCTAATATATGACCTAAATTACGTCCAAGTCGATATGGTATTCATACATAACCATTCCGATCGCGCTACGAACGATTTTGAATTTGCACACTGAATAGCTTGCTCTGAAATAATTATAAAATATTATGTCGTTAATCATTAATGATATATAACCTAAATTACGTCCAAGTCGATAAGGTATTCGTACATAACTATCCTGATTGCGCGAACAAAGATTTCGAATTTGAAAATGAATAGCTTGCTCTGACATACTTTTAAAATATCACGACGTTAATCATTAATGATATATGACCTAAATTACGTCCAAGTCGATATGGTATTCGTACGCAACCACCCCGATCGCGCTAGCAACGATTTCTAATTTGAACGCTAAATAGATTGTCCTAAAATTTTGTTTCATAAAAAATTATCACATTAATCATTAATGATGATAATAACCTAATTAGGTCCCAGTTGATAAGGTATTCGCACATAACCTTCCTAATTGCGTGACCTTATCGATTTTTAATTTGTATGTTGACTAGCTTACCCTGAATATATAAAAGACGAAAACCACACAAAGTTGCTGAAGGATCATTTTGAGTACTTTAGTATGGCAAGAGTAATTGAACAACCACAAGAAAGGATTATATATGTTACATATATTAGAACTTCGATGTGGGGGTTAACTCAAATGAAGGTGGTACATTTTCTCAGGTTTTTGGAACTAATATTTAACCTAATTTCAAACATGTTTTCCCAATATTTCCCAATATTTTAGCTGAAATTTTCATCAATTTTTGGTAATCTCTGGGCATTGTTGGTAAATTCTTTCCTATTTTTGTCAACCTGCTGAAGATTTTCCGCATATCTCCCACGCCTGAGGTGGGGTAGAGAAATGCTAGATCAACTTGTCTGACCCTCAATGGGACGCCCACGGACACCTATAATATGTATGTACATAAACATGTATATATAACAACACTACACTTAATTTATAATAACCGTTTTGTTATTTTTTCAAAAATCCTACAAAATCCAGTTAATAAAGCAACTCAACTATAACGTACGCCGCACGACAAATTCGGTTAGTACACGCAGTTATGTACCGTTACGAAAGGGTAAAAATGAAAAATTTTCAATACTTATTTTCATTTATTCAAGAACTTTTACGGAAAAGCTATTTAAATAAAGCTAAAAAAATTCAACAATAACCTACCGATTCTTCTGCGTTTATATTCGGCATTCGTCGACGGCGTTGTTCTCGGAGACTCGTTTCGTTGTAGTACGGAGCTAAAATATAGATAAACCAGTTCGACTTGCAATTGTGTTCAGGTAATGTTGGTTTAAGAGACAATTTTTGTCTGTGGAACTTTCAAGCAATTGTCCCATATATAGATAAGTGGCGCGTGTCATATTTAGGAACGTGCAGTGTTTTATGGGGATCAACTCTCTGATCAAGGCTTACGTTTAGTCAAAATTTTGTATAAGCTATGAAGCTTGGACTCAGGCTTAGGCTTATTATATTTATCAATGGCATTAGCATGCGTTTCGCTTACGGCCAAAAAGTTACATTGGCCTAACACAAGTTCACGTAGTTTGATTTAGTCAGCAAGCTATTACAAGTATAAATTTTTGAAAGTAATTTATTGTTAGTTTGTAGTATATAGCTGCATTCCACGTTGAATAACTTCGAACTTTTATATATATGTATGTGCGGTTACTTTAAAGCAGCCCATTACTTTCTTCAAGAAAAACTTCTAAGGGTGATAAAAGCGCTCTGAGATACCATTTCATGTAACGACACTGATAAATAAAATTATTCCGCAACGCCCTGTTGCCTAGTTTGAGGACTAAAGGAGAATTATTTTGTATGCAACAACTGCCATAACACATGAAGAAACGATTAAAAGATCTCTCCATGTTTTTTTACATTTAATGTTTTTTAAATTGGAGCAAACATACGAATACATTTATTTGTCTTTAATGTAAACTCATTTCCTGGAGTAGTAAATCGAACATTTCTCATCTTAAGCCTAAATTTGTACGAATTTGGGTGTTATCCTCGATAAAATGAACAACAAAAATGATTTGGCCAAGTTTTCACGATAAAGGCGATCATACAGACGCCACCTTATTTGTAGGTCATCACTAGAATAATCCCATTTACTGAGTGCCTAACAAATAGAAATTGGTTGAGAAGATGTATCTGTTGCTGCTCCGCCTTAAATTGTAGCACCGTATCCATTTTTGCTTTAAATTTTTTATAGTTCATATACTCAAAAGCTGTATATCTTAACATATTTATAATATATTTTACCAGCAGGTAAACTACGCAATAAACCGTCAAATAACGTATACTTTGTGATAAAATCGTTCTATATTTCATTATAGTTTAAGGATTTGTAATTTCTAGTCTTTTATGTAGCTATTGTGTTCAAGATGCTAGTTATAATTTATTTGACAGACAAGTACTGCTAACTGTATTAATGTAACTTTAATGAATTTGGCTATGAAATAACGTATTGTGAAAAATCAGACTAAATGTGTTTGACCAATAAATAGACTAATCTTGTATAAGGTTCGACAATGATTTTGTTCAATATGTATTGAACGCCGTAATGGTCACCAGCCTCCGCTAAAACTGGTTATACAGATAAAAATATCTCTGATGCCCCAGTGGAATATCTGATAAATATCTAAAAGAAATTCAATGTTTGTTTGTTTCTTTTGCCAAAATAATTCATATCAGCCCATACATAACGACATAATGAAGTGTAACCAGAAAATTCATGATTCATTCAATTATACCCTCTAACATATATTTGATAAAAGATAATTGTGATTGTTCTATCATATCATATTGAAAAACCATTGGGAAAATAATGCACCAACACAAAATTTGACAAATTCAACTGCACAGCGATAAGTAGAGACATCTGTTCTGCATTCATATTGGTGAGGAATACTTTTGTGAAATTAGCGCAAATCGCCAGAGTTATATAAGAAAGAACATGTGTGACTTTTTAAACGTTCAAAATATTTTCCAATAGCAAGTAGAAATATTGTTATATCAAAGTCGGCGAAAGAAATGCACGATTTTAGTCAGTAATCGGTAGATGAGCTCTGGAAATGTACGCGGAAAAATGTAGTTTATAAAATATTTGAAAATAAAGTTCAACGCGAAATCTATAAGCACCGAAACTTCTCTCTACGCGATATACATCTTTGTCTTTAATGTGACAATTCATTCAAATAGTTATTCAAATAATTGGTAGACAGTTATTTTCAAAACCGATTAGGGATAAAATTTATTCTTCAAAAATTAAAATTACTTGGTTCCCAAAGCACTTTTGAATTTGTTGGGCGCGTGTAATATTTTAGTACAAAATTGCTGGATATTTACTGTCTTATACGACCAGAAAACAGAAAATTACTGGGTGCATGAAATTTTAAAAGACCCATAAATTTGAAATTTTAAATACGATGGTCATAAATACAACCGCCAATGATAGTTAGTTAACAAATGATAGCTAGATATAACTATGATTAGTACTATATTAGTGATATATAACTATATATATACAATCGGTCATGATTTATTAGAAATAAGCGTTTATATAAAATATATTATTAGTTTGCAATGTGATTGCTGCTGTGGCTACCGCACAACTAAGAAAATTTCAATGCATACAGGGACTTTAACTTTATTTCACGGATCTTATTCCGACTTTTAAGAAAATTCCCAAGTCTGATAAAAGCATTAAAGTCGGTTTCGATAGAATAAAACTACTCTGCATAGAGATAGATCATCCTGTTTCTTGGTTACGACACTAAATGCGTAATTTATTACAATAGCAATAACTCATGAAAGTATTTATAGGTCTCTCAATTTTAGTATTAATTTGACGCGTTCAAGGTTTACACATACCGATTAATGGCTGTAAATCCAGTTTCTCGTATCCAGAATATCTGGAAACCAAAATTCTGTTTCAAATTTAAATTTTGTTGTTGTCAATTCTAGTGACCTAGATTAAATTTGATTTGAGCAGAAACGCCGGCGAAAATTCATCTAGAATCTGTTTTATCAATATAAAAGATAATAAAATATCGAAACTGTTGATATTTTAATATTTAATATTTTCGACTTTCATTACCATTTTAAAGTACATTGTGAGAACAACTAAAACCTAATTTTTTGCAGCAAAAGTACTTACGTGGCTTTTTATTCTTCGGACATTTGAGTCTGTATCCCTGAAACGGAATGATCTATCTCTATGCAGAGTAGTTTTATTCTATCGAAACCGACTTTAATGCTTTTATCAGACTTGGGAATTTTCTTAAAAGTCGGAATAAGATCCGTGAAATAAAGTTAAAGTCCCTGTATGCATTGAAATTTTCTTAGTTGTGCGGTAGCCACAGCAGCAATCACATTGCAAACTAATAATATATTTTATATAAATGCTTATTTCTAATCATGACCGATTGTATATATATAGTTATATATCACTAATATAGTACTAATCATAGTTATATCTAGCTATCATTTGTTAACTAACTATCATTGGCGGTCGGATTGACTACCATCGTATTTAAAATTTCAAATTTATGGGTCTTTTAAAATTTCATGCACCCAGTAATTTTCTGTTTTCTGGTCGTATAAGACAGTAAATATCCAGCAATTTTGTACTAAAATATTACACGCGCCCAACAAATTCAAAAGTGCTTTGGGAACCAAGTAATTTTAATTTTTGAAGAATAAATTTTATCCCTAATCGGTTTTGAAAATAACTGTCTACCAATTATTTGAATAACTATTTGAATGAATTGTCACATTAAAGACAAAGATGTATATCGCGTAGAGAGAAGTTTCGGTGCTTATAGATTTCGCGTTGAACTTTATTTTCAAATATTTTATAAACTACATTTTTCCGCGTACATTTCCAGAGCTCATCTACCGATTACTGACTAAAATCGTGCATTTCTTTCGCCGACTTTGATATAACAATATTTCTACTTGCTATTGGAAAATATTTTGAACGTTTAAAAAGTCACACATGTTCTTTCTTATATAACTCTGGCGATTTGCGCTAATTTCACAAAAGTATTCCTCACCAATATGAATGCAGAACAGATGTCTCTATGTATCGCTGTGCAGTTGAATTTGTCAAATTTTGTGTTATTATTTTCCCAATGGTTTTTCAATATGATATGATAGAACAATCACAAATGACCTCCATTTACAGATGTTAGAGGGTATAATTGTATTAATGTACTTTTCTGGTTACACTTTATATTATGTCGTTATGTATGGGCTGATATGAATTATTTTGGCAAAAGAAACAAACAAACATTGAATTTCTTTTAGATATTTATCAGATATTCCACTGGGGCATCAGAGATATTTTTATCTGTATAACCAGTTTTAGCGGAGGCTGGTGACCATTACGGCTTTCAATACATATTGAACAAAATCATTGTCGAACCTTATACCAGATTAGTCTACTTATTGGTCAAACACATTTAGTCTGATTTTTCACAATACGTTATTTCATAGCCAAATTCATTAAAGTTACATTAATACAGTTAGCAGTACTTGTCTGTCAAATAAATTATAACTAGCATCTTGAACACAATAGCTACATAAAAGAAGTAGAAATTACAAATTCCTAAACTATAATGAAATATAGAACGATTTTATCACAAAGTATACGTTATTTGACGGTTTATTGCGTAGTTTACCTGCTGGTAAATATATCTATAAATATGTTAAGATATACAGCTTTTGAGTATATGAACTATAAAAAATTTAAAGCAAAAATGGATACGGTGCTACAATTTAAGGCGGAGCAGCAACAGATACATCTTCTCAACCAATTTCTATTTGTTAGGCACTCAGTAAATGGGATTATTCTACGTGATGATAACCACTACAAATCACGTGGCGTCTGTATGATCGCCTTTATCGTGAAAACTTGGCCAAATCATTTTTGTTGTTCTTTTTATCGAGGATAACACCCAAATTCGTACAAATTTAGGCTTAAGATGAGAAATGTTCGATTTACTACTCCAGGAAATGAGTTTACATTAAAGACAAATAAATGTATTCGTATGTTTGCTCCAATTTAAAAAACATTAAATGTAAAAAAACATGGAGAGATCTTTTAATCGTTTTTTCTTTCATGTGTTATGGCAGTTGTTGCATACAAAATAATTCTCCTTTAGTCCTCAAACTAGGCAACAGGGCGTTGCGGAATAATTTTATTTATCAGTGTCGTTACATGAAATGGTATCTCAGAGCGCTTTTATCACCCTTAGAAGTTTTTCTTGAAGAAAGTAATGGGCTGCTTTAAAGTAACCGCACATACATATATATAAAAGTTCGAAGTTATTCAACGTGGAATGCAGCTATATACTACAAACTAACAATAAATTACTTTCAAAAATTTATACTTGTAATAGCTTGCTGACTAAATCAAACTACGTGAACTTGTGTTAGGCCAATGTAACTTTTTGGCCGTAAGCGAAACGCATGCTAATGCCATTGATAAATATAATAAGCCTAAGCCTGAGTCCAAGCTTCATAGCTTATACAAAATTTTGACTAAACGTAAGCCTTGATCAGAGAGTTGATCCCCATAAAACACTGCACGTTCCTAAATATGACACGCGCCACTTATCTATATATGGGACAATTGCTTGAAAGTTCCACAGACAAAAATTGTCTCTTAAACCAACATTACCTGAACACAATTGCAAGTCGAACTGGTTTATCTATATTTTAGCTCCGTACTACAACGAAACGAGTCTCCGAGAACAACGCCGTCGACGAATGCCGAATATAAACGCAGAAGAATCGGTAGGTTATTGTTGAATTTTTTTAGCTTTATTTAAATAGCTTTTCCGTAAAAGTTCTTGAATAAATGAAAATAAGTATTGAAAATTTTTCATTTTTACCCTTTCGTAACGGTACATAACTGCGTGTACTAACCGAATTTGTCGTGCGGCGTACGTTATAGTTGAGTTGCTTTATTAACTGGATTTTGTAGGTTGTTTGAAAAAATAACAAAACGGTTATTAAATTAAGTGTAGTGTTGTTATATATACATGTTTATGTACATACATATTATAGGTGTCCGTGGGCGTCCCATTGAGGGTCAGACCAGTTGATCTCACATTTACTCTACCCCACCTCAGGCATCGAAGATGTGCGGAAAATCTTCAGCAGGTTGACAAAAATAGGAAAGAATTTACCAACAATGCCCAGAGATTACCAAAAATTGATGAAAATTTCAGCTAAAATATTGGGAAATATTGGGAAAACATGTTTGAAATTAGGTTAAATATTAGTTCCAAAAACCTGAGAAAATGTACCACCTTCATTTGAGTTAACCCCCACATCGAAGTTCTAATATATGTAACATATATAATCCTTTCTTGTGGTTGTTCAATTACTCTTGCCATACTAAAGTACTCAAAATGATCCTTCAGCAACTTTGTGTGGTTTTCGTCTTTTATATATTCAGGGTAAGCTAGTCAACGTGCAAATTCGAAATAGTTGGTCGCGCGATTAGGAAGGTTATGTGCGAATACCTTATCAACTGGGACCTAATTAGGTTATTATCATCATTAATGATTAATGTGATAATTTTTTATAAACAAAATTTCAGGACAATCTATTTAGCGTTCAAATTAGAAATCGTTGCTAGCGCGATCGGGGTGGTTGCGTACGAATACCATATCGACTTGGACGTAATTTAGGTCATATATCATTAATGATTAACGTCATGATATTTTAAAAGTATGTCAGAGCAAGCTATTCATTTTTCAAATTCGAAATCTTGGTTCGCGCGATCGGGATAGTTATGTACGAATACCTTATCGACTTGGACGTAATTTAGGTTATATATCATTAATGATTAACGACATAATATTTTATAATTATTTCAGAGCAAGCTATTCAGTGTGCAAATTCGAAATCGTTGGTAGCGCGATCGGAATGGTTATGTATGAATACCATATCGACTTGGACGTAATTTAGGTCATATATCATTAATGATTAACGTCATAATATTCTATAATTATTTCAGGGCAAGCTATTCAGCGTTCAAATTAGAAATCGTTGGTCGCGCGATCGGGATGGTTATGTACGAATACCATATCGACTTGGACGTAATTTAGGTCATATATCATTAATGTCATAATATTTTAAAATTATTTTGTACCTGAACTTTTGATCTATTTAATAAAATTCGTAGTTCATATCACAATATTATATAATCTGTGTGGTCAGCCATTAAAATGATTCTAAGAATACTAGATTTAGGTAAGCACCCGTAGCTTTGGCACTAATCAATCCAACCACAGTAGTGATTGTTCTAAGAATATTAGACTTAGGTAAGTACTCGTAGCTTTGGCACTAATCAATCCAAACCACAGGTGTGATAATTATCTGTTTGTCATCTCATTAAGTGTCACCGAAATCAACTCCGATATTTCCAGAACTGCCGATGCTAACAATTTTATTATAATAGTTGCATGACAGCTGGCCCAATAGCACCTTATGACAACAAATGGTCTTGGTGTGATTGTTGTCCAGTCTGTCACGGCACGGCTTGCTTTAGGTATATATAAACGGTAGAACTCCGCGAAAAATTATACGGTAATGTCTGTTGGTAACTTGCTTTACAACAAGCCTATTTGAAAATCATAAGCCATATTATTAATAAATTAAACGATTGTCACATACAAAACGTAAAAGTTTAAAAATATATATTTTCTACTTCTATACTGATCAATTTCCGCACAGTCTGCGCCATGCAATGATTTGTGTTTTCTAACAATGTCAAATTTAATTTATAATTTTGATAACATACTTTTATCTAAATACAACGTATCAAGTTGAAAGGAATCGGTAAACGTAAATAGGCGACAGTAAGTGCTAAATTGACGAAATTTGAGGCAAGTGAGACTGGCTTCTCTAATTTTAGGTGTTTAGTTGTTCTCTTATTAAATGGGGTCATCACGAGCCGTCAAGGGGCGGCGTCTGAAGAAAATTATAAAATCCGCACAAGCTGAAAATTGAGGAGGGGTGGACCACTTAAAATATGCAGTATAAACGTACGATAGAAGCGCAATGGCTCATTGGCAAAACTGTAGCCGGACGTATAGACGAACTTTCGCAAGCTAAAATCGAAATGGGAGGTGGTTCGGACCCCATAACCCCCGCGGGACGACGCTTCTACTTTGACCTAAAGATATTACCTTAGGGTCCTATTATAATAAATAAGGCCCAATATCTAGAGTAAAAGTGTGAAATGCCATTTTGTTAGCAAAAAGAACAGCTTAGTGTGGATTAGGCGAGTCTTAGTGACTGATCGTGGGTTAGGGTATTGTACGTATGTTCAGCGAATTAACATTAGGCTTAGGAACAAGTGTTCGATTGAATGAAGGGATACCCATAACCTGTTTCAAATAGTAATTTCTATACTATTTTACGAAATATATTAAGTGATTTTCAAAATATTCTGGTTATAATTTTCTACAGACAGCCGCCTTGAAAGAGGTATATTAATGGCAGCGAAATCGTTTGCAAAACTCACGTGTGTACGTCTGGTTCCGTGGAGTGGTGAACGTGACTATGTTGATCTAGTGAGAAGCCAAGGGTAAGTATTTATTGCCAGGATTGCAGAAACATTACCACAAATTGAAGTATTCGATAGTAGACAGCTGCAGCTGTCATATAAGCAATGTTGAACGTTTTCATCCAATTGTGTCGTTTGAGGATGTCTTCGTAGTCGAAAAGCCTAACACAAGTCCTCTTCGGCAATAGCCAACAAGGTGCATATCATTCTGTCAATATAATTAGGTCACTTTTGTTGAAACAGCGCAGAGGTAAATCCAGTTTCGTTACAAAACATTAAAATTTTGTACAATATTTAAGCAATTCGAAAAATCTAGAACTAAACTGTTCCCGAAAAAACTCACAATGAATTGAATGTTTTCACTTGTTTAAATGTATCATTTATCTTAACGTGTGTGCGGCAGGGCAGGATTTTGTTACAGCCTGCCGCGGCTCTAAAGCCAAGCTTGGCTAGCCGCAATTAGCCAGTGTGACATTTGTTGGGCCGAGCCAGACCCTACAAACATATTGGCAAATAATAAAGCGAAGTTGAGAAATTGTCACAAGAGACGGAATCGGCTCTAAAAGCCAGAAATATATGACGACAGTAGAAACTCACGGAAAAATAGAAATTGGTGAGATACATATAGTCATATGTTCGAAAAATACCCTTCAAGTTACATTAGTATAATTTTCATGTATGATAGAGAGTGTTTTACTTAGCTAATAGGTTGGCTTGCAAAGGCGGCCTAAAACAATAATTTTGAAAATAGCGATATTTACGTATTTGTTTTACCCGAACTTAAGCGTCTTTAACTATGTATTACTAATCTTGCCTTTTTTGGGCCTGGAACTAAATATTTTTCCTGTAACACAATCTGCTAACCTGAACGTAGTAAATCAAGTCCTGAGAAATAGCCGCTCCCGGTTCGTACAAACATACTGGCATAGCTTAGCTATTTATTTTGTGTTTGTAGGGCCAGTTTTAACTGCGCATTTTTGTCACGAGCCGGAATTGGCTTTGTGACATAACTCGGCCTTATGTGCACACATGTAAATGATGCACAATATTAATGAATATATACATATACACAAAGTTGAAATTGTACTTTGGGGCTCTGCTCGCTGCTGTACTTAATTATAAAGCTGAGCCGAATCTGCACAGTTATGCCTTCAGGCCGAACCTAGCGTGCAGCTAACCTCGAAAAATCAAAACAAGCTGGATCGCGGTGCAAGGAATGATAACTCTTATACATGACCCGAGTGATTTTTTTGAAAACTAGTCTCGACACTACTCGAACGTCCTATCTCGGCGTTGTCGTTAGGCGAATATCAAGTCTCATTTCTCATCCAAGCTTTTATGTTAATATTCGTTCGTATCGAACATCCATTGTTCACCGTCGACAAATAATAAATCGCCTAAATTAATAAATAATTAGTAAATAATAAATCGCGAACATTTTGAGCGTGACCCAGTCGGCCGAGCTTTTTGTTTGCTCAAAACGAGTTGAGCCAAGCATTGCGTTAAAACTTTAGTAAACGAGCCATGTCGAGCCGACCTTTAAAACTGTAGCTTTTTATGACACACTACTGACACTGAAGTTTTCGCAACGGCTACGGGTCTTTCCTAGAGTCGCCTAGCCCGAAATTTGGTCAATTTTGAAGATACCGCCAAAATTTTGGTACCATTCAAACAAATTCGATAAGCTGAGACAGAAAATATCCATTTGGTCCAGTCTTGTGCCAAGCCATTTTTTGATTTTTTTGGTTCGCCCTGGTACCCGAAATTTTCGCAAAAAAATTTGTCCATAGATGTATTATTCAGCACACCATTAGAGATGATCTGAGTCGAATGGGTGTAAAATATATGCAATCGGTTCATGGGTTTAAGAATTATTGCCATTTATGTTAAATCTAATTTTAAGGCTAAGCCTAAGCCTTAGTCTCCGGCTTTGTTGTTAACCCATGAACCGTTCGAATAGATTTTATCCCCATTCGACTCAGCTCATCAATGCGGTTCCAGTGGTATATAAAATAATACATTTATCAAGAAAAAAATTTCCGAAAATTCTGGGTGTATGCATAGCGAACCAAAAAAATCGAAAAATATTCGGCACAAGACTGTACCAAATGGATATTTTATGTCTCAGCTTGTTGAGCTGATCTGAATGGTAAGAAAATTTCCCCGGTATGTTCAAAATTTATCAATTTCGGACATACTTGGAAAGACCCGAAGTCTTTGCCAAAACGTGAGTAGTGTTTTATCAAAATCTACAGATGTGAAGGTCGGCTCGACAGGGCTCATTTACCAAATTTCAACGCAATATCGAAGAAAAATTCTGTTATAAAACTGGACCAGCTGATTATTTTGTAACACATCTTGTCGAGTTGAGTCGAATGGTACCAAAATATCACCTGTATTTTCAAGACTGAGCAATTTCGGGCTATGGATTTTAGGAAAGACCGGAACTACTTAGATATAAGTTCTGGTCTGAAAGACCCGGGACTACTTATATATAAGTTCTGGTCTGGGTATTAACCACTTAGTAACCGTTCATGCTTTCTTTAGAACAGTAGACTTCCTGCGTAGTAACTACTTAGTCAGGTTTTTAATGCGCTGACAGTTAGGAATAAATTTAGTCTCACGCTTTCAGTTAGGATTTAGGACAGCTATAGCGTACCGTGATGCGAAAGCATAAATTCTTATATGCACGAGTTTATTTAGATAAGTAAACAAAGTTTTAAATTAATAGTTTAAAGCTAAGAAATTTCAAATATTAGCAGTTAAAATAGTTTGCTTAAATATTTTTAATCAGTTTATTTAGATAGAAATATCAGATTTACATCATAATTTTGTAAAATCACGCTATATATTTTGAAATTTTGATCTTGTTCAAGCTTGGCTATCACTGTCAAGAATTTAAGTCAGCTCAGTTTGGACTTAATGTTATTATATAGTTGGAATCAATGTCGCTCAGCTTGCTTAAACTCGTGGAAACGTCCTTAACTTTCGTTCTGTGTTGAACCGAAAGTTTATTATATTTTGTGTAATTTATAGATGTTACACCGACGGTTTGGGCAAAGATGGCCGAACCGAAATGTCACTAGAAGCGCCCGAGTGTACAACACCAGCGACAGTGATCCATGAATTTATGCACGTCCTCGGATTCGATCATGAACATAATCGACCTGATCGTGATCAGTACATCGTCTATCATTCCAACAACGTTGTTCCATGTAAATATTACGGAGCGTTCACGCTTATAATGTCCCCGCTGTTCGGATCTTTAGTCCAAATGTAGTCGCGTCCCTATCGTATAGACAGTCAGGGTGACACTCATACTGTACATCAATTGCCTAAGGTGCACGCCCGCACCCATAACTACTACATATTTCATTCACAGTGTCGTACATATCCTTAGATGCCAATTTGACGCGAATTAACTGTAACTGTCACCGTCTGTAGCTAATGCGGCGTATAAGTCAACTGTGCTGTGTAGTTTTATCTTTAAATTCTCGATATTTGTATCTAAGCCGTATCAATGTTGACGAAATAATGCCGCAGACTGTCAATGAAACTGCATGAAGACACGTGTGTGTGACACTGTGGAGAAGTGGAAATACCCCTATCTAGCTACCTTTGAAAAAATTTATAAAAACATATAAGTGCCTAAGACACCCTGTTGTCGACAGCATGCCTGACGCAGTGTGGTGTACATAGGTTCCACAAGGTGGGGACATTATAACGTGAACGCTGCATTAAGCGTACAATTATGGTTGTCCAAATCTGTCTATAAAATTTTGTATTGTGCCGTCTAAATTTGTTATATTATTCAAGTGCTACAGTTTGAGTGCAGTCGAGTAGGATTCAGGTCGGATTTTGTCAGGTTCGGGAGGATCGAGTCTTGCCACAGGCACAACTCGAGTCCAACGATGGACCCAAAATTACGTCGTATTTCCAGCTCTATCTTCATGCAGTTGCACAATACGAACATAGTTTTTGGTGGAACCTAATTGTAGAAAAGGGAAATCCTCGTGTATTTCATAATCTATAAGTATAAGTATAGCGTAAAATATTCCGGCACACTATCGCGTATTTACTGTTTTCCTTCTGGATAATTTTATGCACATGCAGAATATGGATCTGCCTACGGTCTGGTCAGTACTGAGTCCAAACTCAGAATTGCTGTGTGAACAGGATAGATTCTGAAACCTTGGACCCCACGCTGTACTGCATTCCACAGAACGGTACTTTAATAAGTTAATTAATAAACATTAAATATTTTAGTCAATTTAATGCATCAGTGGTGGCGTGTACTAGAAATATTATATCGCCACCAAAAATCGAGTATGCTCCAACTTCGTCCTGCAAGATTTTACTATAGCAATATATCATGTGGTTTAAATTCGCAATGACACAAACTATTCCAATTTTTGGCAGTATAATATAGAATTTATTTACTTACTTTAAATATTATATATAAAACT
>JASANE010020785.1:0-20171 GCA_030248225.1 Trileptium ribeirensis | reverse complement strand
TATTTTCGAAACGTAGTCTATTTTCATTTGTTCGGTTATTTATTGCGTAAAGGACATCAAGAATGGTATATAAACACGTTTTTAGGGAGCTGAATATGAAGATACTTCTGCGCGATACTTTCAGCTATTCGGCGTGGGTTGTAGGGCTAGAGAGGAGAGTGGGATGTGCCGCGCACCGCGGGTGCGGGGTGCGGTGCCACGAATATTTTCCACCGTGAAACCCTGAAACCGCAATGCTAGCGTGCAAGGATTTTGTACCCGTCAGTACAATTTTGTCATTTTTAATCACATATGTATATTTATTATTAAATTAAATATGCGTCAATGGTTGCTGATAGAGCACCCGGCCCGCGGTGCGCCCAGCACTAAATAGAGTATAGTTGTAGCTCCCGTTAGCATCTGCTATACGTAAGGATCCTCACTTGCGGTAGTACACTTTGTAAAAATTTCAGCGAATCATTTTGAAATGCTGAAGAAATCTTTACGAATATTAAATTCAAATCGTAGAAAGAGATCCTCTGGCAGTCAGCCATATAATCATCCTTCGCCCAGCTGTTAAGCCGCGGCCTCCGTTGGCACATTTCTGTCGACAAATTTTAACATCCGGCGAAATAGTTAAAATTTGCTTTTAACTACGATGAACCAAAGTGTTGCCGAGTTATGTAAAGTCGTGCCTGTACTGTGTAGCACAATTAAATTATATAATATATACGCCAATTTATAACAGTAAAATCGGATTTGAATGTAGCTATATTTATTGAATTATATATATTTCAGCCACGTGTTCTATTCAAAAATAAACACAAACACATTTCTGTTAATGGTTCGAAATACTTAATGGCGCCAAATTAATCGTTTTAATAGATCTGAGAATTTGTCGCGATACGCACATAAATACTAGCTAAAGTGAAATTTTACTTCTTTATATAACTTGTGTTCACCTCACTGCGCAGTGTCGGTGGTAGTATGATTGAAGCAAATAACACATATATACATCTTTATTCAATAATCTATGCATAATTGGATCATTAAAATTGAATGCTATGGCAGATTAGAAATGTGTTTCAGGGGATCTACGGTGAAAATTTTACAGGTTCATAAATATATTGAATATATATTTATGGAACATTTTGTATATACTCTCTTTATTGACGAACAAATGTACTTTTTGTGAGAGCTGCCGATTTTAGAGTTGAATTGTTCAGTTTCATAAATATATTGAAAATATATTTATGGAACATTTTGTATATACTCTCTTTATTGACGAACAAATGTACTTTTTGTGAGAGCTGCCGATTTTAGAGTTAAATTGTTCATCTATGACGAAAAATTGCACCAAATTCAGAAATTCGTCTCGAAATTAGTGTTGGCCAACGGCCGATTTTGAGATCTGACAGGCCAGCGTAGGACCGTTAAAATTTTTGATCGTCCGACCGCTAACAGCCAACCGATGGTTAAACGGCTTAGCAACCAAATGGCCGAGAACCTTCTCTTACTTCTATATTAATTTAATAGTCGTAAATACTCCTTCATATTACGCGTAGGCTGACTATTGCAAGACTTTATTGTGTGTTTTGCTGGACAACAGCGGGCTTTGAGGTCTATCATGTAATAATCACATATGGTATATGCTTAAATATTACGAGATACTAGCTTAGTCCAAAATCTTTGCCTGTCAAAATCATTTGCGTTACATCAATATTAATATACATCCCCGCTAGAGGAGCTTCTTTTTTATGAACAATTTTATTCTAATAAATTTAGTTTTTTAGCGGCGCCAAATTAATTTAAAAATTTTCCCACCATAAATAACATAAATATATAACACAACTACATAAATATAATTTAATATTATCTCTAACAGCCGTGTATGTAACTCTGCAATACATTAATATATTTACATGTGTTTATGGTTGAAAGAATAAATTAGATTGAGCAGAACAAGACGTTTACATGTATAAGGCAGAAAGCATTAGAGATTCAATAAATTATATTATGTAGCCTACAGTATGAAGAATGTAAATCAAGTGCACAAAGAGTGGGTAGGGTGTTACCACACGATTCAGACGCTCCAGGCCATATTTACCCTAGCTAGTACAGCGCAACCCCCCCTGCAGCGTCTTGAAGTTGGCAAAAATAGTGTACAATTCTGAGTTTCTAAGAATCTAAAAAATTTACTCCCCTTTATGAACCTCTCTAACCCCGCATAACACGCATCTACGACCTATAATACCTTTTGAACATTAAATTTTTGTCCTATGATACTCGTGTTAATTTTCCCCACTGTAGTACAAAAACTTGGTATGATTCTAGTTGCGAGGCCAACGTATGTTTAGACTTTGAGTACAAGATTTTATACTTCCGATTACGGGTGGAAATTAGATATATAACTACTGAAAACGTACCACGATCAGATTATATAACGCAACCTGGGAACTTATTTACCATATATAAGCTATGCACTGAACATTTTTTCTGACATGGTAATGAACCCCAAGCTTATCAATTTATTACAGGCCCTGATGTGCGAAACGCCATTTCCTTGTTCAAATTCCATTAGTGTTCGCGCGAATTCACAAATCAGTTCAACATTCACTTTATAAGATATTTGTAATAATGTTTGCTCTCTTCATACATTGATACCGAATATTTGCATTTTTATGTAATCATGCTCAGGGCGCGTTAGCCTCCGTTATATTTATAGTCTAATAAAGATGATGTATACAGAGATATGAAAATTTTGCTTGATTTCAGTTGCAAAAGGAGGAGATGTTGCACTTATGGGCCGGCTGGTCTAAAACAGACCGGCGCAGTTCGAAAAATTCAATCGCCAACTTATACAAGGCATGCGTGTATGTTGTATGTGCTGGGCCGCGTGCTACTTATCACGCTGTAAATCCCGCATAGCATTTTCATTTAGGCTGAATCTTACTTGTGTTAATGATACCTTGATGTTGAACAGTCACCTAAACCATCATTATTGAAACCGGATATTCATCGTTTTATGTTTAAATGTTTTGGAACTGTTAAGATTCAACGTTTTAAATCTTGGTTGAAGAACCTTCGCGGCCGATGGATAATAGCTGGCCGTTAACAATTTCCTTTTGTCAAAGTCGAATTTTCAAAGAAATGTTGAAAAAGGATATTAAATTCGTATCGTAGTAATACCAGTTTATTTGCAGTCAGCCGTCCATTGGCCGCCGGCCAGCCGTTCAGCTGTCGGCAGTTTTTGTTTACCGAGCAGAAAATTTTTCCGGCCCGGTTACGACCGACCGTTTCGCTTCAAAACAGGTCGCTGTCCATCACTAATGCCAAATAGCTTCATATTTAACGCAAAATTGACATAATCCAGAAACGGCTGTATATATAAGTCAGTGCCTTAATTTGTCAGTAGGTAGGAAAGCGTAAAGGGTTTGTTTATAGTCAGTAAAACCACAAGCAGTAGCTTGCTTTTTAGCTCGAGGCGAAAATGAGAACCACTGTCATTTAAATATAATAGATTGACTACCGGACCGACCAAGCTATGAAACGCTTTGGGTCGAATACTACGTCCGACGGACCGACTCTGCATATACAAAAAAGCCGGACCGAATTTTTCGAAACAACATGCCGGGCTACTAGACCTACATTTCAAAATTTCGCCGAAAGTTCTGCAGCGTTTGCAAGTCTGCAATAAATCCACTTATTTCGTTTGTAACCGTTGACAAAAGCTTGCTGATCAGCCTTTTCGGTAACTTCTTCACGGCATTCAACTAGAGGCCTGACGGAAGTGTAAATTGAACTTTTAAAGAATGGTAAATCGTTAGATTGCATGATTGAATGTGATTTCAGATGCCGTAGGACATTATTTTACTCTCTACTTTTATTTTTTATGTTCTGGTGTAAAAATGTGATTCTGTCCTGATCTAAAACACTTTTCCAGCGTGATTTAAGCATTGTCTGCATGTAACGCAGTAGCAATAACAAAATTGCCGAAGTTGTTATATCCTAAGAGTCTAACATTCACACAGATTATTGCATTTGTGCCACTCAGAGGGCCCGCAAGTCCTCATGCTGGGTTGAAAGTGCTTGACAAATTTTAGCAATTTAGCTAAGGGTCCCGCGGCGGTCCATTCGGCTTTCGCCTCTCTAGGGGTGTCACCCGGTTACAAGGAGGGCCAGATGGTGCATCGCCCATAAGTTCTACGCGTTTGGTACTGTTAAGGGTAGGGAAGTGTAGCCGCATGTCAGATTAGAGGAGCCCCATCAGCATGGTATTTATGGTTTTTTGTCTAAATATTTTATAACGAATATTTCCAGCATAACTATTAAATAAATACCCCAGTTATACAATTTATACACGTTGCTTGATTGGTTTAATATATATTCCTCTGGTGGTAACTAACCGAGTCCGGTTAGATTATCTAGAAGATTTTATGCTTTAAGTAAAAAAAAACTGTTTCATCGTGTACGAAAGGTGAGCGATGTAGGTTAATATATTAGATGCTTGTTAATTTAAAAAATACATTTTTGGAATGTTATTTCATATAATTTGAATACACCGTTATATTAATACCACTATTTCTACCAAGTCTACATGTTGTAGACCCGAGATTAACTTATATTTGTCAAGTTATTGGTTTCACGGTCATAGTACATACGTTTTTAGTACTCTAGTTTTTAGTAACAAAGAGGGATTCGAGCAGGTTTTTGTCGGTTGTTTTACTATATTTGGGTATAAAATAATGTGGAATTATATCTGGCTAGTTCAAAGTGGGGGCGGCTGCCCCAAAAAAAACGGGAGTACCCCCGCCTCCTACCCCTAACTCAAAGCCCCCTGCTGGGAAAATTAACGTCTAGACGCGACAAAATCCGGCAAAGAAATGCCCTTTTGGCATAATCCGGCAGGCGAGCCGGGGGGCCCCGGCTACAAATTCGGAAGTTTGACCTAGCCTGTATATTGCGTGGTACTCTGTTCTTCCCAGGTTGGCCGACTACTAGCTTTTGGCTTCCATTGCCATTTTTTATACTAAATCATATATAGCCGTGCTAACTGCCCAAAACAATTCTGTTATTTTTTCCAAGGGCGGAGCACGTGAAATGTTCTAGCAAGAACAACACAATTACACATGCGAGAGTTTGTGTCGCAGAACAAGACTGTGTCAGACACCTTGAGTGGTTTGTGTAAAAAGCTGTGAAATACGGCGTTAGGCTTGACAGCTATTCGTTGTAGTATACATCACCTATATAATTTGAGCGAATTTAGGCCAGCATATATTGTTACCGAATTACACCTAGTCGTTCATTGGTCAGGACTATCGTGATAAGCGAAGCTGTTCATTGGCCACGATACCCCATCATAAATCCAAATATATACATTTTTTCTAAAGCCGATATGTCTGTGTGAGTACAACATAATGCTTGAGTGAAAATTATGAATTTTATATCCGCCACATCAAAAATTTTGCTTGCTACAATATGGTTTGCGTGCCCGAGCGCAAAATTCAAATCGCCTAACTATATATACGTCTCAAAGGAGTCAATCTTAGTGCCACAGTTTTCTATTTTGAAAAAAAAAGACATTCTTTTAAAAGTCAAAGTTACAGATTGGCTCCAATAAAGCACAAAGTAGATGCATTTGTATAATATCTCCAGCTAAAATTAGAACTTGTACCAATGACTGTGATGACATTATAATATCGTTTATACGGTGACATATGTCTGACTGATATGCTATACAGTCTTTTTGCGCTATCAAGGACATATTGCATAGTCAACTCTGACTGATAAAAAAATCCACACAGTCTCGGAAGACTGTGGCATATGTCCGTTAAAGTAGTTACGTTGTTACGCGGACATGCTGACAGTCACCTCCCGCTATTAGGACATAGTTAGGCCACGGCGCACACAAATTAACGTAAACTAGCCATAACTTTCTACTCGGCAAACGGTCTGTCACTGTTACATGCTGGGAAACTAAACCCCATGCGCTCTACTCTCCTGACTTACAGTAGTTGATCCGGGACAGCTAATGCTAGTCCCCTTCCGCAAGACCAAAGTGGTCTACGCGGGTCCTTCGCCCGTCGAATCCAATCGCAAACGAAAAAAGGAAAGCACTGGAAAGCATTAAAACCGATAACAAAACAACAGAGGAAATGCGTCGGAGCCGGTCAGTAGAGTCGACCGAACTCCGCGCTGCCGAAGTCGAACTGATTCCAGAGGATTGGACGCGTTGGTCGTAACCTCGAATTTTCTGCTCTGTATGTTACGATGGCGATTTCGTCGCCGTCCAATCGTTGGAGACAACTCTTGCAACGCCCACTTTTTTGGGTTTTCTGTCCGGTGTTGAAATGGGGACACTTACCGGAAAATTGAATCGTGACGGCTACAGTAAACCCGTCGATGTCCTTAAAGAGAGTCGGCTTCAATTAAACTTGCCGACTTTAAGTTTCCAATCTTCCGAGAAAATACTCGGAAAGTTGACCATCTGTGATCTTAGTCCCGATGTTCTCATGAAACTTGAGCAATTTTGAGCTCTTGATTATCCTGTAATTATCGCCGGATGTTCTTTGAAATCAAATCCAAACGCCCACGTCTTTGAGACGACATCCGTTCCCAAGATGCTTGAATTTACGCCACCCCAATTCCCTGTACAATGTCCTTTTCAACCCGAAGTAGCGTGCAATCTGTCCCTTATTTCGGACTGCTTACAACTTCCTGTCTTCCCACCCATTCGGGTCGGCAAACAACAACTTCGCTCTTTGTGATCAAGATATGCCGCTCGTCGATTTATTTAAATCTCGTCATGGAAGGTGACCCGAGCTCGCAGAGGACATCCAAAAAAAGCGGAAAGAATAAATTTTAAACCAATTTCGACCTATTTCTAATTTATCAAGCTGATTTCCGACCGCTTCCAGGGGGAACCGAAGACGGTAATACAGCCCCCTACTCGGGGCCAGAGGCGGTGGCATCCTTCCAGAACTCCTAATGAGGTGGGGGCCCTGCTCGAGGGCCCTCCGAGACACCATGGAAGGGACCCTAAATCGCCCCCCCGTCTCCCCATCCTAACCGCAACGCGTCCAGTCCGTCCGTAAAACTCTGAAATTTAACGAATTTTGTGTGTCGTGTCCTTGTCTGTCCATCCTTATGTCGATATATATATATACATATACATACATACATATATATATATATATATATACATATATTTAACATACACAACATACAACTACACACAATGTACACACACTAGACATAATGGCGTCCTGAGCGACAGAAAGGTCGCTCAGGATAAATACATACTCATAACACACCAAAAACAACAACAACACAGCAACAAAGAAGAAAACCGACCAGAAACGTCGGTTAGAGAGAGAACGAGGACAAAAGCGAAAGGACAGCGAGGACACGAGGCGGGTGTGGGAAGGGAAGCGGGACAAGGGGAATCCGGGGGAATTTTCGAGGGGCTGGGGTCAGATTCAGTCCCAGGACGAAAAACGGGGTCGACTGATACCAAACACAGTGGGGAAGGACGTAATAACGGGTCAGAACCCACTTATGGGTTCCCATATGTATTAGTATGGGGAGCTTTAACGGACTCTCCTGCGTTAACGGTTGGGCGGAGCGACGCCCGCCGGGTATCGTTGGACTCAGCGTCCAACGGCGATTTGAACGAGGGGTGATATCGCCACCGGGGCGGTAGGAGTAAAAACGGTACTAAAATTGGTGCGGTTAGAGAGAGTCGTGGCTACAATGGGGGGCGCGTTTGTTGGTCGTTCGGGTTAACGGGGCGGCGGAGCGAGACCCGCCGGGTATTTTTGGAAATGTCTCATCGAGACGAATCTAATGAGGGGCGATTCGCCCATTTTAGAGTAGAGTGAAAAATCTCGATTTATCGGTGCCCATCAGCGGTTGACAACTGCTTTCTAGGCATCCTTGCGCAGCTACCGCGAGTTAACGGGGACTCGGGCGGAGGTTCGACGCCTATTGTTGGATTCAACTAGTCGCGACGAACAAAACGAGGGGTCGCATGCGCCGGTTCTGACGCGGGGTACGGCGACGGGAATGTCGGAAAGTGGGGTTTTGTATTGGTTCCATACTGCAATAGGTCACAGAAGCAAGGCGGGTTGGCCTAAAAAGTTGTCCACAGCACACACACATGAATAGATACCTATACATATTCTATATATGACATGTCCTAACTACATGGAAAGTGATAGTCCGGGTTTCACGGCGACAATCCTACCTAGCGTAAGTAGCGATTGTCCCTACGTGTTACAAGCGAGGTTGGGGCGTTGTCCGGAGTGCCTTTGGATGTCCATTCGCAATTCCCAAAGCGTTCTACCAGCCTACTCTGGTTATTCTACGTACCACGATATCGCAGACGGTGACGGACCTTCGAATGAGCCCGGCCTCCGTCGTCTCTTAGAGTTGCAAGTGCTACCAAAGTGTGATTTCCGCTTGTTCGGACTTGTTGTTTTCTGTAACCATTACCTAATATGTTACTAAAACCAAGTAAATTTAATATTTTTGATTTCAGTCTTAACAAACGTGTTTTCCTGAACGTGCAGCCAGGGGCCTCCTATTCCCGGACGGTCGTAACCGTCAACCCTATAACACATGATGCCTACCGGTTGGGTTTTCGACTGCTTTCCAACTGTCGTCGACGTAAAACTCTATTTTCGGTCATACAGGTCGGTTGGGGGCTCATTTCCTCATAATTTGGGCTGATTGGAACACTCGTCCCTAACAAAATCGTGGATCACAACATAAGGACATACACAAAATGATCATTAATACAAACGGCATGTTATACAAGAATGGTTCATTAATATAAACGGCAGTGTATACAAAATTGTTCGTTAATACAAACGGTATTTTATACAAAATTATTCATTATCATAAACGGTATTTTATACAAAATTGTTCACTACTATAAACGGTATTTTTATACAAAATTGTTCATTATTGTAAACAGTATTATACAAAATTGTTCATTACTATAAACGGTATTTCATACAAAATTGTTCATTACTATAAACAGTATTTTATACAAAATTGTTCACTATTATAAACAGTATTTTATACAAAATTGTTCATTATTATAAACAGTATTTTATACAAAATTGTTCATTATTATAAACAGTATTTTATACAAAATTGTTCATTATTATAAACGGTATTTTATACAAAATTGTTCATTATTATAAACGGTATTTTATACAAAATTGTTCATTATTATAAACGGTATTTTATACAAAAATTGTTCATCGATTACGATACGCCTTTTTCGTATACAAACAGCCCTGTGCCAACGTTTCCCGATGCGCTTTTAAGTCCGAAAGTCCTGGAATGCTCGTGACAGGGCCGAAGCGGCCCTGTTACATCTCTTATATTTTTAAATGGAAATTTTGGGACTTAGATATACGGGTTCAAAGTAAAGTCTGTATGTGTCCGGTTGATTGTCACCATTTTTCTCTTACATTGGGATCCCTGTCGGGATCCCTTATCAAAAAGAAGGGGCAGAGTTACTAATGCCATAGGACCCAAGAAGGAAAAGAAAAGACCCCAGAATAAATTAATCGGTATATACAGATAGTGTATCACTAAGTGTTACACGAACCATTATTGCTTTTGGCTTAGTTTATTTGGTCGGTAAATTATTTTTGTGACGGGTGTTGGCTGTGCTTTGTTGATATGGTGATCCCGAAACTTCGACTCTAAGTCCTCCTCCTATATTTTAAGGGGAAAAATGACTTTTTACCTGGGTTTGAAAGCTTTAGTTGGATGCTCTTGTGACCTAAGACTCCTTTCGCTGTACCATACATACGTTATTGAGCACAAGGAAATATAATATAACAACATGAATGGTTAGATACATCAGATTACAATAAATGTACACTATACAGTCCTAGGTTAATAGTCCATTCGTAATTGTCCTTTACTCCCTTTTCCGAAACTCCCTACCTTTCATGATATTTGCCTTTCCACCCACTTGCGAAGGAAACCAATGTATGGTTCCGTGACCTGAGGTTCTGTGGGTGGATAGTCGCTGGGACCAGTTTCCCAGGCATTTGTTTCTAATAGTTCCGGCGGGTAGTGGGGCATAGTAGCTTTCCGTGCCCTGTCCGGAAATTGGCGTTTAATATCTTGAAATAACTGGGTAAATTCCTTAGTCCATGTGCTCACGTCGTCCTGTCCGACGTCCCATGCTGGTGGTGGTGGCGCGATAACAGCTCGGGCGCCATCGTTCAGGAGGTAGTCAAACGAACAAATGTGCCGGCGCACACGGCGCATGACCTTACTTGGGGTGTCCAAGAGACGACCTTCGAATGATTTGGACCGCAGGGCGGTCCTATATCCGCCAAGTATCAGGATAGTCTCGGTCTGAGGCGTCGCGATGCACGTCGCCAGACGGATTAGGAATTGCATGGTGGCACCGGGCCAAGCGATGGCAAACCATCCCTTCGAAGTGGCCATTTTTACTAGCGGTGCGGCCATATTGTCGCCCAGAATAAGGACTTTGGGCCAGTTGGCAATTCCGTGACGGATGAAGGTCCGTATTTCCTCTAAGAGGCGGCCCATGACGTTGTGACATGGCCGTGGACGTCGGCCGAAAGCGATGTCTTCCGGTCCGAGACCAATTCCCCAAAATGAGTCGGTGCGATTCGCCTCGAGCAATTGGGCATGGCCAGTGGCGAGTAGGACATTCTGGAATTTTGGTATTTTGAACTTTTCGAGGAGCACCGTTCGCATAAGGTGCGGCAGAGCAGGGCGAAGGCGCTCCGTAGTTTCGGGATCGAGGAATTTTGATTTGTTTCTCCGGGAAATGGCCTTGACATCTCGAGCTCCCAACTTCAGGTCGGAAATATCTTGCCTGGCTTGATCCTCGTCGAATAAATAGGTGACGAGGAGTTGATAGCCTTGCTCCGTTGAGGAGTATTCGATTGGGTATTGTTCGATAGTTTGACCCAACGGAGCCATATTTGATAATTCTGGCCAACGTGTGCCTTTCGAAAGAAACGTTTCGATGGGAGCGGCGTAGTTGATTGTATAGAATGGCACACGCGGCTGCGGGTTTTGTTCCATTTTGTTGATTTTCGTTCGAGGTTTCCTGTAATAATATTCATCGCCGTTAGTGGCGGTTCTTGAAGGTCGTTTGGTGCGGGCGCTCGAGTTCCGGGAAGTGGTGTTTTGGGCTGGCGTTAGTGCTACAATCGTCTTCCCCGAGGTGGTTGTCTGGGAGGTCGGACCACCTCCAGTCCAATGTCTTCAGGTCGTAATTGTCGTTGTCCGTCATTCTCGTCCGGTTCCAAGTCAGGATGTGCAGCTAACATGTCTTCAATGTCCTGGTCGTCAAATAGGTCCCTGAAAGGTTCAAACATGTCGTGCTGGGCACGAGCACTCCGGGCTGGAGGGTTCATAGGTATGACAGGGTCACGATGTCGAGTCGGTGGAGCAAAAGGTACGGTTTGTCTAGCTGGGGCAGGGGGTCGGGGAGCAGGTTCTCGGGGCATCATACGTGGGATTACCACTCTGGCTTCCGGTCCGTGTGGTATATAGTCCGTATACACTCGGCGGCGGTCCCTAGCCTGACGATGTGGTTGGCGCCGAGTGGGTTCGGGAGGCTCAGTCCTCTCCTCGGTCTTCTCGCCAGAAGGTCCCAACTCAGGCGATCCCTCACTTTCTTCGGTGGAAGGATCGAGTTCGAAGCGGGGCCTTCGACTAGGTCCCGGTAAAAGTTGGCTCAGTGGTATCTCATCGTCCCAGTCTTCCCAAGTAACGTGCGGTTGAGCTTTAGCGCGTGCGTGTCGAGCTAGAGTCCCTTTTATGGCGGAGGATGCGCTGCGCGGCGGCGCCTTCTTCCTCCCCCGAATAGAAGAACCCTGGTTTGATTCGCCTATGGTTGAAGTTGTTTCGCTAGCCGTGGGGACGGCTCGTTTTCGAGATCGTTTGGCTTCGCCGCCCTCCGAAAATTCGGTGGGTCGACGTGACTCCTTCGTACCTTTTTCCTTTTCCTCACGTCTCCTAGCTAAGCTTTCCACAAATTCGGCCACAATGTCGTCGGCGGCCGTTTGGTCCTCCGAGGGTGGGTGTGGTATGATAGGTCCTGCTAAGTATTCTACTAAATCGGTTGCGTCCTGAAGTTCTCCTCGAGCACGGGCTTCTTCATCTCTGATTCTCTTCCTTTCTTCCAATGCCCATTCCCATTCTGCTTGTTGATTTTGTCTCCTAGTGGTCCAGCGACCAAAGGAAGAAACCTGAGGGGTGCCAGTTTCTTGTTCCGGTAGGGGTGACAGAGCAGCTGGGGTTATCCAATGCTGAGGTGGGGTTCTAGCCTTACGTTCCGCTAGGGGTGAGAGTAAAGGTGGGATTTTCCATCGATGCGGCGGTGTTGGGGATTCCACGGTTTCGGGTGAAGTATCCTCGGAGAATCTACGGAAGGCGCTGGTTTGCGAGCCGGTGTGGGGGCTTTAACTGGTCTCTGTCGTGGTTTAGGTACGGGTTTTCGAGTCGAAGCTGGTTCTACGGGAGGTTGGCTATAAACTGGCACGGATTGTGTAGGTGGTGGTCTAGGAGGTGTCGAGTATGGTGTAGTCCATTCGTCAGGGGTATACTCCTTTAGCGTAGCTTCGAATCCTAGCGGCATTAGTGGCGTATGCGGGAGCGGAGTAGGTGGAGCTGAGTATGCGTGGCGAGGCTTGGGACATCGTAGTTCATGCAGCTCAGGAGATTTGCGATGAAGGTGGTGCGGGGCTAGCGGTTTATCCGAGTCAGTGACCAAGCGTTGTGAGTGGGGGCTGCGGTAAGTTTGTGTAGCGGCTGCGGCGCGGCGTTGGGCAGGCGTAAGCGGGGAGGTCTGCACAGCGCGTTCGACGGCTGAGGTTGGAGATATAGCTGGTTCGGGAGTATGGGGCGAGGACTCGTCCGGGTCTTGTGAAGCGAGTAGTTCGACGAAGCCTAAGTCGTTGACATTAAATGGTCGTAGCGAACGGCCATTACCTGAGCGTGGCGGAGCTAAGGGTCTAGTCGGTTCTTCAGTTCTGACGGATCGCTCTTATTCTCGTATGGTAACTGGGGATTTCCTCTTCGGGCCGGACCCAAATGTCCAATATGTGACGACCAGCCTTCCCATGCCCGGCCTCGCCAGCGGGTTATCTCCGAGCGCGGCTCGAACATTTTGTGGTAAATTTCGTGATCGCTGGCAAAGTACACACCGTTTTACGTATTCGTCGACGTCTTTACCCATTGTCTCCCAATAGTAGAACTGCTTGAGCTTACTCAGTAGACCATCCCAACCCGGGTTTCCACCGAATAGAGTGTCGTGTTCGTGTTTGAGTATATGTCGTATAAGCAGTCGAGGTACGCAAAATTTAGGTCTGTGGTCGTTAGGCATGATGGCATGCAGGTAAAGAATGGCTGTGTCAGGGCAGAGACGGTAGTGATGGGCTTCTAGCTTGAGAGCGGTCGCTGCCTTTTCGTCAGCTGGTGGTTGTCGAGTATGTAAGTACCACCATATGGGTCCAAATTGTTTGTCTCTACGTTGGATGTAAGGTGTGTAATTGAGGAGATTTCGTCCTTCATACTGTGAAAGTGTGGTAAGTATATGTGTTCGCCAGTGTCATAAACCTGTTCAGGGCGTTGCAGTTGTACTCGCGGTCCACATGCATAGGCAACCCTAATTAAGGTATCGAATTCGTCGACTTCTGGTAAACCACCATATCTTTTCCTAGCAGTTGTAGGTAATGTCCGGGGTCTAGTGGGATCAGGTGTACCAGCAGTGGCACGCGTTGAGCTTCCGCTCGCTGCGCCAGGAGCGGGCGGTGTCGGAGCAGTCGGGGGTTCCTGTGGTAGCGTAGGTCTTACGAATGGATCAGGGGCTAATGAAGGTCCAGGGGCTGAGTCACTTACAGGTGCTTGGGTTGGGGCTGGTTCAGTCGGCGGTCCGGGAGCGGTCGATCGCTTCCAGGGCATCTCGACTCCTTCAGGCCATGGGTCGTCGATGTCTCCACAAAAGATGAAACGCGTTGGGTCCGGTAGGGGATCATATCCTGGTCCTCCGAACATACGGTAGAAGCGTTCTCTAACGTATTCGGGTGGGAGGTTAACGGGAGCGTCTGGGGGAAGTCCCATTAACTGTCGCGTAAGTCGTTTCCAGGCGTCTTCAGTAGGGAGTCTCCGCGGTGGTTTGGCAGGAGCTTTACCCTTGCCACAATCCTGTCCTTTTACGGCTACAGCAACCATTCGAGTATGGTCCTGCTCGTCGTATTCGTCGTCGTCAGCCGAGTCAGAAAAGTCCACGTCGTGTCGGGGGTCGCGTGAGAGTCCATCTGCGTTGGCATTAGCCTTACCAGGTCGATATTCGATATTGAAACCGCCGAATTCCATGAGTAACTCGTTACGCCATTGGGCTAAGCGTGAGTTTCTCGGTGGTCTCTCAAATAGTGCCTTAAGTGGCTTGTGATCAGTCTCGACATGGAATTCGTGTCCAAGTAGGTAATGCCTAAAATGTAGAGCGGCCCATCGAATCGGTTTCAGTCTCTATAGCGGGGTATCGGCGTTGGTAGTCCACTAGTGATTTGCTGGCGTAGGCGATAGGCAATGTCCCTTTACCGGTCTTCTGCGAGAGCACGGCTCCTAAAGCGTATCCTGAAGCGTCCGTTTGTAGTATGAAGGGTTTAGAAAAGTCCGGGTAGATAAGTAGTGGTTCTTGTACTAATGCTTTGCGTAGCTTTCCAAATGCTTCCTCGCATTGCGGTGTCCATTTAAATTCGTTGTCCTTGCGTCGGAATGCATTAAGTGGTTCGCAGATTTCAGAGTAGTGTGGTATGAATTTGTGGTAGTAGCCTACAAGTCCTAAGAAGCTCTGTAATTGCTTGAGCGTCTCGGGGCGTTTGTAGTTATCGATTGCGGCTGTTTTCTCGGGGTCGGGTTTAACTCCTTCAGAGCTAATAATGTGTCCAAGGTATTTTAGTTGTTTCTGTCCAAATTGGCATTTGGAGGGCTTTAGTTTAAGATTAGCCTTACGAAACCTGTCGAACGAAGACTGTGATAAGATCTGCTAGGTGTTGTTCAAATGTGGGTGAGAAAACTAATATGTCGTCTATATAAATGAGGCATCTTTCCCATTCTAAACCTTTTAAGATGATCGACATGCACCTTTGGAAGGCGCCTGGAGAAGAATTTAAGCCAAAGGGTAAGACATTGTATTCATACTGTCCGTGGACAGTGACAAAGGAAGTCTTTTCCTTGGTTTCGGGATCCAATTCTAATTGTCAAAATCCTTTGTTAAGGTCCAGGCTTGACATGAACTTTGTGTTTCGCAGGCATCCTAATATGTCGTCTATGCGGGGTAACGGGTAGAGGTCGCGTTCGGCGACTACGTTGAGCTTACGAAAGTAAACGCACAAGCGTAAAGTGCCGTCACTTTTAGTGACGTACACTATGGGGGAACCCCATGGTGATTCAGATGGAGTTATAAGACCGGCTTCCACCATATTGTTTAGTTCTTCCCTCAAGGGTTCGCGGAGAGAATGTGCCAATCGGTAGGGCACTTGTTTTATGGGTTTCGCATCCCCTGTAATTATCCTTTGCTGGTGTACACCACACCTTCCCAAGTCGAATGGGTGCACACTGAATATGTCGGCATTCTCGGAAATAGTGGTTTTCAATTGTTTTAGTTCATAAGAGTTAAGGGTGGTTTGTCCAAAATCGATTTTGCTTAATAATTGTATGGAGCGTCCCGTGTCGATTATTTTCTTTTGGTCATTTATGACTTGCACTACATTGTCGCGTGTAACTCCTATGCGGTTGCATTGCTTGGTGTGTTGGGGAGGTCCGAGTTGGAGTAGGCGCTTATTGCTGTCGTACAAGAGCTCAACCTCATTGTCATCAAGCATCTCTATGTGTCCTATAGTTTGTCCTGTGTGTATGGCAACGGGTATATTCCCAAAATTCATCATTGCAACTGGAATCATGCGTTGACCAGTGAGTACTATGGCGTGTGCGATGGCGATGTCTCTTATGAAGGGGTCCGGTACGAATAGTGCTTGGCCAGTGGGTGGTTGTGTGATCTCTGGGTTGGCGTTTATGAATAGTTCTGTATTCGGCGGTATCTGTGTATATTTCCGGGATACTAACTGGCGGTCGATAGTCTCCTTGGTCGGCGAAGGGTGCGGAACAGTTCTCCGTCCCGTTTGATAAATCCAAACAGCGGTCCTTGAAATTTATGGCTACATACGGTAGTAGGGCCATGAAGTCTGTACCCAAGATACATTCGTACGGTGTGTCGGTAGTTACCTGGAAGTCGCATGTTGTGCTTAGCGAGCCTATTGTAATTGGTGCTTTCACCACTCCACTAATTGTCAGTTCCTGTTGTGTAACCGATACTATGCGGGTGGTGTTAGTGCTCGGGGTACTAAACCTAAACGGGCGGCTAGGGCCTGGGACATGATTGAGACATCAGCTCCGGTGTCTACAAGTGTCGTGACGGGAATACCGAGTATGGTTGCGTTAATGAGAAGTGGAGTGTTACCGGCATTCATTGTGTTTAATTGTCTGGTGAACATACCCTGTCGAGGTCCACGGCGCAAATCGCGGGTAGGAGCAGCGAATAATTCGTCGTCCTCTATGAAAACAAGTTCTTCTTCGGAAGAAGCACGGGTTGTCAATAGTCGGTTAGAGCGACGCGGGGGACGATTGGAGACGACGGACACGCGCGGCGTCCCCGAAGGTACAATCCAAACCTCGGTCGGCGAAACTCGGGGTGTAGTGTCTTCCTCCGGTGGTGCGGTAGGGCCTCTTTTGTCAGCTCTAATCCACCTAATTGTTTTCCGGGGTTTTCCGTCCATTCGGATCAGTTTCCCGCGGCATGGTAGCCATCGGGGTAGATAGAATGCGTACTTAGGAGAGACCTTACACTTGGTCATGCAGTAGACCAGGCTGATTATGCTAACAATGATGGTAACTATAAGGTAAGGCGAAATTCCGGTATACTCTAAAGCAGGAAAGTTAACTATCTTTTGAACTTGTTCCTTGGCTATCTGAGCTACCTGTAAGTTTGTCGCCTTAGCGTCGTCGAGTGAACTCCACGTTAAAGGTCTTAGTTTAAGGCCGGAGAGCCGGTCGATAGTAATATTCGGTTCAAATTTGATGGCAATTTCCTCTGGCTTTAGCATACTCGTTAGTACGATCGATCCTACGACTAACTGTGTATAATTTCCGTGGGGAGACCATAAAATTCCGTTGGGCGGAACCTTGATGGCCTTGCCCAAGGTTACGTGCGCGAGCTGTCTACGATTAGTCAGTATAACTTCGGGTTCACTAGTCCTAATTAAAACGCCTTGAACAGTTGTATGTACGGCTGTGTCATTGGCCAGTGGGCCAATAAGCGTGCGGTTGCTACATGCGTGTTTGGTGGAGTCTGGCACGAATTCACCTGCGATAATCCACTCTAAGCAGTTTGTACGGTGGTCGGTCAGCAGCGCGTGGGGTGCACAAAAAGCAATTTCGGGTCGGTGTTTGCATGCTCCTAGATTTAGCGACTCGAAACGCGCGTGTCCTAGTCTGGCTGCGTATTGCGGTAGCGGTAGTCTCAATTGTGTAAGCGTGTCGGGAGCGTTCCAACCTGTGTTATAGACCCGAAAATAAGGTCGAACATCACTGCGTTTAGGCAAAGGTAACTGCAAAATGAAGCCAAAACGAAATCCAGTTAGATCTACACTCACGGGCATCACCCGTCCAAACTGGAATGCTAGACTGGGTTCTCGCATCAGAATGGTCTTGGATATGCAGGGATCCATGGCGAAGAGTCGTCGTAGCATGACGACATCGATAACAGCAGGGGAAAGTTCACCATTTAACATGGACTCCATAATGGCTTGTACCGACCAGCGCATGTTCGCTCGAAGTATGTGGTCAATCAATTGATGGTGCACGTGTGCGACCTCGTTCTGGTCGGCACATCGGACCTGTTCGATCATGGAGACTACCTCCTGCATGCTGTGGTGTAGAAATGCATAGATGTCCTCATTAGCGCGGGTCAGTTGCTTTATTGCCTTCGTGTTCCGAAAAGAGACGTCATTCGTCTCGCGTATAAATTTTTCGAGAACGGTCACTTGCTGACGCACGTTATTAATATGAACGCCGTTAGCAAAGGCCATTCCTAAGCATAGAAAACTAGAAACAGCGCCGGCAGCGGCGGTGATTAGGCTTGCAAAGCGTTTTTCTCGGCGGTTGGTAAGGTCTCATAAATGCTCGTTCTCCACGCAGAAGGAATGCACAAGCAGCGAGTAGTAATTTGTATCTAGAATTCCATGGTATGCGTCGTCCAATTCGCGTACTAGAGCGCTCAAGGTCGTGTGCAGCTGCGGATACTCAGTGCAATTCGCTTTCCTGCAGCAATCAGCTCGGCAGGAACCGTTGACTTCGTACGGTGGACAAACATTGCTTACGTAGGGGTCCGACTTGCGTTCACAATCTCTCAATGATAGCTGCAGGACTACTGGCAAGTGCGTGGTCTGGTCAGAGGTGATTACCAAACCCTGCGGTTCGACAACGACACCTACTTGGCGGTTTACAAACGCACCTAATCGCGAGATTGCATCACTGAAAGGCGAGAGCGTGGCGTGCGTAGAGCTTAACGTCGAAAGCCAAAGTAGCAGTAAGATAGTACAAACTTTCCGCATACCTGTATTCTGATCTGGGACGTTATTCAGGCCGGGTGATGAGGGTCGGGCCATCTTTCGGGGAGGCTCCGATTCCTCCTCACTGTCCACTGCTCTTTCGTCAGTTCCACTCAGGGTTTCCCTATCAGCTGGTTTGACATTCTTTACAGTTGGTTCATTCTGCTCATCGAGATCTTCTTCGGAAGTGTTCAAACAGTCGGTCATCGCTAGGGCCAGCTGTTCGTCCAAGTCTTGAGTAGAGCTATTGATACTGCTGCGTCGGAGTGTGCACGGTTCCGAGATCAGGTAGTCTACTTCTACGTGCTCACCTATTGTCATACCACACTCAATTTGGAGCATATTAACGCTAGCAGGACGTCTCAGGAGTCTCAAACGCGCACACAAGAGCACTAGGCGATCCCGTCTATGGGGTTCGTCGGTAAATCCCATGTTATTAATTGCGTACTGAACAAAAGTAGTTATTGGGACTCCCTCACTGCCCTGATTTCTGTAGATGAATTCCAACAGCTGAGGCGCTTCGCTCAGCATCTCATGCAGGTCGATGTTAGCGGCACGGGAGAGCCGTTGCATTCGGGGCGTCTGAATACCAATATAGTAACGCCAGTTAGGTATTATATACCCGTCAATGCGGATAGAAGCGCAAGCGGTGCTCAAAGTACCTTGGTAATTCCATTTTCCGTGGTGTCCGACAAAATAACAGCAAGGATCGATGCTCGATGTTGGTCGGCTATGACTCCTCCTACACTCTTGACACGTTGGGTACTTGCTCAGCTCTGCCTCAAATTCCTTCTCCATGACTTGTTGGAGCGTGTGGCCATTCACGCATTGACCCAACAATTCCATGAGGAGTTCCAACGAAGCAAGAGCCACTGGATCGAGGTACAATCCAGTTACGCGATGATCGATAGGGGAGGCCATGCCTAGAATGCTGCTCAACATGGCAGAATCTCGTTGAAGCGCTGCGTCCTCACTACATTCGAAGCGAACGTCGAAAAGCCTACTCAGGTTGTTCAATTGCTCCATAGCTAGCACAACTCTCCTATAGAAAAGAGCCTGGGGTTGTAATACCACAGACTGTCCGAAGTCAGCGTTCACTTCACCTGCTCTAAAGTTGATCGGAATAAGACATTCCGCTACAAAGGGGCTCGAATTTTCGGTTATTGCGATGCGCGGATATTGATAGTTCGAGGTCTTGGTATGATCGGTAGAAATAGGAAACAATGTATCCGGTCCCACAATACGATTCCGTTCATTCGTCGTCAACGGGCGAATGCGTCCTCGTTAAATCGGAGTGTCATGAGCAAGATAAAGTCCATACATGCTGTGCAATTGCTCATCCAGTCGGCGGGATCGTTCGTCGTTAGCGTCCTGTACAAAGTCAAGTAATTGTCGTCGTCCCATGCATGCGTCTGAATGTTCACTCACTATGATCACGGATTCCTCCGAATTACCCGGGGACATACTTGGTCTCCCTTCGACGGATTTATCCTCAGCTACCTTGGATTT
>JASANE010020783.1:0-12270 GCA_030248225.1 Trileptium ribeirensis | reverse complement strand
GAAGAGAATTTAAACGACCTTTCAAATGAACATAGTTTAATACTACAATTTGCTCCATTCTGCAGTGCATAAAACGTTGCCGCATCGATGGTATTTTTGCCCCAATCGTTGTACGAAATGGTAGCCTAAACCGAGTGAGCAAATCGGAAGTCAAAATGATTTTCATTCAAACTTTTCAGCAAAATGTTCACCAATTTGAGCTTAGTACGAATACATTTAGCTGAAACAGTACTAGCGCAAGGAGGGAGGCAGTTTTTCTCAATAAAAAACCTTCAATAAATGAGCAAAAATTCTTCTGCCCGTGTGGCACCCCATTAACTCTTCATCAGCATCTCGATGTATTTTTGTATTCTTATTCCACGCATATTATAATGTACGTGCTGCATTTTAAATTGTTCTTGCGACACATCATCAATTTTTAAATTTTATATACGACATATGATGTTCTATTTATTTATTATGTTGGTCCCTAACAGTTTCGGAAACTATAATTCTTGTCACAGTTAGGCATGTTCAATGTGAAATATCTTGGACCAAAAATAATTAAAATTGACTTTTGAACAGCTATTTAAACAGCGGGCCAAAAAAGTGGCCCAGTGATTTAAAAGCAAATATATTTGCATGGTATTTGTCAAATAGAGCCTAGCTGTGGCCTACAACGTGAGAACGACACGTCATATTATAATTTTTCTAAAAAGTGATCCGAGCTTCTAGCTTGTATCTATCAAAGCTAAATGTGCAGATTCCAACAAAATCACTGAAAAACTGTGTATAGTTTCACTAATCTTCCCGGCGGTAATTTGTCATACATTTTATAAAGCCACAGTATTACGGTTGCCGAAAATACCGAAAAACATGGGAAATTGTTATAAATAGATAAAAATGGCTAATAAAAATAGAGAAATTTGATGTAAATTATGTAGTTGCGAAGAAGATGGGGAAACATCAAAATAGATAACACTGAAAAATTGCATGTTATGCGTATTATGATGAAACCGCTACTAAACAAAATGATGCAAAATATTCTCATCGGATGTCTTTACAACTTGGCTTTAAAATACTAAAGTTTGGCACCAAAAATCGTCAAATCGGAAAACATGAAAACCTCAAGATGAAAATGGTGCCGTACATTTGATGATGCTGAAAATGAGCACATATTAACGTTTATTGATTGTCTGGGGTGTTACGTTTTTTATGAAGTCTTAGGCCTAAGAAACCCGAACTTGATGAATATTAGTTATTCACTGAGCACGACTTTGCAATAAATCTAAACCAGCTACCTATCCTATTGATATGCAGCATAGCTGTCCTCGTTAATACTAATAGATCTATAAACAGGAATGTCACAAATTTTTAGTGTGAATTTCCTATGTTCCCCAGTTTTTTTTTCAATTCAAGTTTCCCATATTCACAGCAAATCATTTTTAATGTTTGTCATTTGTATAGAATAACTACCCAACCCACATGTCCATACAACTAGGAAATATCGTAACCTTGCAAACAAGGAAACCTCACAATAATATAACAAGTAACTCGCGCGTCAAGGGTAAATGAAAAAACATAGTGTGGCTAGTCCGTGCTCAGTGAATAACTAATAACTCACAATTCGAGATCGGGTTTCTTCAGCCCTAAGACTTCATAAAAAAACGTAACACCCCAGACAATCAATAAACGTTAATATGTGCTCATTTTCAGCATCATCAAATGTACGGCACCATTTTCATCTTTTGAGGTTTTAGTGCCTTTCCCAATTTGACGATTTTTGGTGCCAAACTTTAGTATTTTAAAGCCAAGTTGTAAACATCGATGAGAATATTTTGCATCATTTTTGTTTAGTAGCGGTTAATACATAATACGCATAAACAGAAATAGATTTTCAGTGTTCCTTGTCTATTTTGATGTTTCCATCTTCTTCGCAACTACATAATTTACATCAAATTTCTCTATTTTCTAGCTATTTCCTGTCTTTCTAGCAATTTCCCATGTTTTTCGGTATTTTCGGCAACCGTATATATAGCTTTATAAAATGTATGACAAATTACCGCCGGGAAGATTAGTGAAACTATACACCACAGATTTTTAGTGATTATTGGAATCTGCGCATTTACTTTGATGCGATCCGATTAAGCTCAAAGCTAGGTAGATCACTTTAGAAAAATTATAATATGACGTGTCATTTTCTCACGTTGTAGGCCACTAACGTTAGCTCTATTTGATGAATACCATGCAAATACTATTGCTTTTAAATCACTGGGCAATCTTTTGGCCCGCTGTTTAAATAGCTGTTCAAAAGCTATCAAATTTAATTATTTTGGTCCAAGATCTTAGCATTGAACCCCTGCAGGCTGTGACAAGAGTTATAACCAAAACTGTTAGGGGACCAACAGTAATAAAAATCAAACAGTCTCCAATTCATGTCCGTTCTGTGAGAATTTAGAAAATTAATGATGTGTCGCAAGAACAAATTTAGATGCATAACAACTACATTATAATATGCGTCGAATAATAAATTGCGAAAATACATCAATCTGATGAAGAGTTAATGGGTGCCACAGCGGGCAAAGAAGAATTTTTGCTCATTTATTGAAGGTTTATTTGAGAAAACTTCCCTCCATACGCTAGTATTGTTTCAGCTAAATGTATTCGTGCTAACTACAAATTGCAAAATTGAATGTCGTTTAGCTGAACTGAATGAAATCATTTAGTTTTTGACTTCAAGTTTATTTCACTCGTTTTAGCTTCCGTTTTCAGAATTCACATCACCCGTGATTACGATTAAACAGTACCTGAATAAAATCAGAAAGTCTCTGCATCCAAAACTTTTGCAGGTCCACAATAGCTCAGGTTTTGCATTACTTGCGAAATGCCATATATATAACTAATACAGTTTTTGAAGGAAGACAGATACTTTGTATGACGCTGCGTAATCGATATAGTAACAATATTCAAACAGCCTTTTACAATGAGCATAGTTAAATAAGAAACATTGGTTTATGCTGTACTCCTCGAACGTTTGAAGCAAAATATATAATTTATATGACACTGTGTAATCGATGTAGTAACAGTATTTAATAGTAATAAGAACGGGTTTATAATGCACCAATATCATACAAAGACGTATAAGCGAACAACAAAGTATAAAAGCACTGAGATTAATATTATATCATATTGTATCGTCTATTCCACGAAGAGAATTTAAACGACCTTTCAAATGAACATAGTTTAATACGAGATTTTGCTCCATTCTGCAGTGCATAAAACGTTGCCGCATCGATGGTATTTTTGCCAATCGTTGTACGAAAATGGTAGTAATTCAACGGTCCCAGCGAAGTATTTAGTAGTAAGCTTGACTCTAAGATGGAGGCGTCACCGAGAAAATTCCAGCAATACTGTAGAAAATCACATCGTTAAACTTTTACCAAGGCGTTGACACAGGCCCAAATTATTTTTCGGTTGACTAAGAAAATTAGTCTACTTTAACTGGACATATAAAACATAATTTATTTAACTTTAAGATAAGCATACCCTTGACTCAACAAAACCCCAATGGACAATTTCCTGCGTTAGTTTTTGTTGCGCTTCGGTGAATATCTCTGGTATTTCGGAACGACGGTGACCTAACACGATTAATCTATACCTGAAATATTTTATTTAGTATGTCTACAACAATATAACGGTTTTCTGAAAAAAAATCATGTTTAATATATGCCTACATAGGTTTTCAAATGACAACAAAATTGAAATGTTGTGCTCTGAAATACGGTAACAATGTAACAGAATGCACGTCAGATGGCAAGATCCCACCAAAAGTGCATCTTTGAAAATTTTCTGTGTATGCTGTAGATTGTCAGTATATGAGACTTTTCGAAAAAGGGACATCAAAACGCAATATGGATCTAAAAAGTTGGTACCAATAAACAAGGTCTAGTACACAAAGAATCACGGAACCTAGAGTACGTTTAAAAGGAAGAAAAATTGCAAGGCGACAAGCACAATTACTGCATTGGATATTGCACTCAGATTACTTATTCGTGCATTGTGGGACATGGATTGAGAAGAGAGAAGGTACGGTTCTCAACTACCCGATAGTGCCAGTGTGTAGTACAGCTAGGTAAGCCGAACATTCGTAGTGCAAAACTTCAGGCAATAATAACGAACGGGATCTTTAATTCCAGTACATGGTTTTTCAAGCCAATATTTATAATCCGAACTACGATATAATATGTACCTACTGATCGTTCTTTTGTAATTCCTCTCTCCAGTGGTCTGCGATTTTGGTTTTCTGTTATTACAATTAGTAGTCAAATAAACCATCAAGAATTATAGGTGTAGACAACACAAAAAGCATAGCAAATATGATAGGTCGTCATTTTATATGTACACTATAGTGATGCAATCTGAGCAAAATTTCCAGAACCCTATCAGAACAAAATTTGTTTTCAACTAATACATATTAAAAAGTTTTTTGGTCCATCAGCGTAACAAATTTGCTCAAATTTTCAGAACCCTACCGGAACAAAATTTTAATAACTTTACCGGAGCAAAATTTTCAGAACGGAACAAAATTTATTTTCAGCTAACACACATTAAAAAAATTTTGTCCACCAGTGTAACAAATTTGCTCAAATTTCTTGAGGCACTTTTGACTTACATCTTGTTTAGAGAAATAGTATCGTATCAAATGTTAAGAAATTACACAACCACTTTGAGTGTCAAATTTAATTTTGGAAAAAATTGTAAATTTGTTGTTGTGATCAAAAAAATTTCAACGGTTTGGATCAGTCCAGCAGTACGGACCTGGATATTTAAAAGTCCAAAGCTGTCCGCGAACATCACTATGAAGTACTAAAAAGTACACATAATTAACTCAAAACATATCTAATTTGTGTGCCCCGCAAAGCTCATGCATTTATGTTATTGTTCTCAGAAATTATACATGAACTTTTACTCGGAAAATTTCCCATATTTTTGAGCCACAGTGTGGGCGACAAGACATCGATACGAATCTGAATACTTTGAGACAGACGGGACCCAGTTCTTGATCCTTTTAACCATCGTACAACGCAAGGGGGGGTAGCACACCTCTCAGCTTAGAAGATAACACTGATCTGTGGTAGACCAAAACCATTCTTAAACCTCAAAACCTAAAACAATATATTAACATACTTCTAATAATTTCAAAAGCATTAGACACGATATTGGAAAGGCGTAAAAGTAAAACCAATGTAACAAGGAAAGAAATTAGTATCTTACCGATATCCTTCATTCTTTAACCTAAACAATGTGTTAAAGAAAGCTTCTGGGTTTTTATCGTGCTCCCAGCGATGTGGCCACAAAATTGTCAAAATATTGCAGCTGTCAAGATATAGCGATTCTTGATCCGAACAGTTATCTTTTGACGTATACGGAAGATTATCGAACTGTATCCGAGCTATTTTATCATCATCGGCCACCACGACAGTCGGGGTCCGATGAAGATATACATTACTAGCTTGTTCCGTTTCCGGTGTATCATCAAATGATGGAGTGGCAACTCTCGGTGGAAACTGGACCGGAAAGTACAATACACTCGATTTACAGGCAATTCGTTCGGCGACTACAAGTCGCTGTTCCGTTGAAAAATCAGGAATAAAGTTAAGAAAACTGGTAACTGTGTCGAGAAACGATTTTTCGCAGTAGTGAGAATTAAAAACAACTTTGTCGGCAGCTAAACATGATATGATTTGATTGTAGCCAAACTGGTAGTCGCGATCTTTCGTGCCGCCTCGTATCGGATACACAAGTTGATTTTCGTGAAAATATATAATTTTCCTTACTGATGGCGAACCCAACGGCGGAACGAGGCATAACAGTTCAGCTAAATTTAGTCCTGCGCTACAAAATACAGATTTGACGCTGGAAATATCTGCGCTATCGATTTGCATAGCCATGTGAAGGGCACCGCATCGCATACGCCATGGCCACTTGGACCCTAAATTCAACAAATATATGCAAAGTTTACAAGGCATTTACACATAAAAGGTACTGGTTACAGCAGTTTTCACAGCAAAATAAACAACATTAAGGTCAAATCATTGATATTTATTTATGATATATAGAAAGTACGAAACGCTTCAGAATTTTACTCAGACTTTAAAATATATATACATATATGTCCAACAATAGTTGTACGTCATAGTTTTGAATCCATGCAAACCTATAATTATCCAAAGTTAAGTCTTAGACCTATTAAATGTTATAATTTAGTACGAACTGACAAACAATGTAGTTACTATATACATATGTAGTCATTATGAGCAAGACTACAAAACCTTTGAAGCAAAATGGGAAAAATTAGGAACAAAAATGGACTACAAAAAAATTTGGTTATCCCCGACCTGCCCGACCGTCCAAACCATCTCCACTCTCAAGCCGGCTGCCTTGGCCACTTTTGTTATATATATATATAAAACAAATAAAGGTACTGGGAATTGAAATGTGATGAAAATAAACGTTACGGTGAGTTTAATGTATTGGGATGATATTATTGCGTTATTGGGACCTTGAAGATGCTGCTGAAGTGAAAAATCTTTTGTTGACGCATCTTCATGTCATGCCCTCTGCGTGGCACAAAAATTCCGTGCACTGCATTTCGGCGTCAAATGTGACACACTGATTACACAATGCATGTCACATAGGTATATATAATTTCGGTCTGTCTTACTCATCTTATTAGACATATGGCGTTAATATGTTATTCTGTAGAAATGCTAAAACTATTGATTTCCCTGCTTCTGATCGAAAATTATTCAATATTCAGCTTTCTCAACAAATATCTATAACTGTGGAAATGTACACCTTACATTTAACAACAAACATATTTAACTACAAAGAACACAGCTGCCGGGTATAAATTAAATGTACAAAAGAAAGCACTACTTGTACGAAATTCAACGTACCGAGCCCACCTTTGTTGAAAAAGCTCGAACCGACTCGGTTCGTAAACATAACACGATGTATATTTGAATATTAACCGTACAGCAACCGAAGGTGAGAATAATGTTGCTGCAGAAAAACTAAGTCCGACGATCCATGACGAAAGTATCGATTACAACGGTAAAATTTACTTTTTTATTTACTTGCATTTTGGCAGAATACATGTTGTAAATCTCTATTTTTATGAAAATAGTTCTAGCAATGATTTTTGTGTATACCATATCAACACTTCGTAAAGGCCACCATGACTTATTCCTATATAGTGCAAAGGAAAAAGTACTATGAACATACCAGAGACAATAGTATAAATATTTTTGTTGACTACCCAGACAAGACATACGTATGAACCCGGTTTTTAAGCTATTTTCAAAAATAAAGAGATCAATATTTGCTACATGTTTCATATTTAGTGAATATATACATAACCATAATTTTACTGAAAACGCACAAAATTTTGGTATTTAACGCATTTTGCAAAAAATAGGGAGAGTCAAACGGCCGCCTGAGTTAGTGTGATAAATGTAGTCGCATGCAACCACTATCGCGCCGGTTACAGCAATTTGTGGCTGCTGTAATGTCAGCTGCACCAATTTGTAAATGTCTTATGCCGCTACACCAATTTGCAGAAGGTGCTGTGACAATTGCACCAATTTTTAGATGGTCTCACCAATTTTTAGATGTGTCTACTTTCAGCGAGTAACTGTTATGCCAATATCATCAAATTGCTTATCGGGGCATTACAGCTTCAAAAAAGAATGTAGTCCATACACGCAAACATATAATTAATGTAAATTTTGCGTTAATTTGACATTGCACCGCAAAATGCTATGACGCATTTGGCAATATTATAGATTTTACCAAAGCTTAGCCCGTTGTGGTAATAATAATTTAACTTATCTTACTTAAATACCTTAACTCAATACCTTAAATCTTTTAACAAATAATACATAATACTAAAATTTGACATCTGTCAGTACTGGTTCACACTAAAACTGGGATGACATAGATATTGTGCGCATGCATGAATAGCCTCAAACGCACCATTATTACATGTTTACCGCTACAGCTCAATTATTGCATTTAGGCTGCCTCGATTACAGTGCTTGATAGGCTTTAGAGTTGCGGAAATGCAATGTGTTATTTATTTATATACGTACCTGGTAATGTGATGAGAGAGGCGCGTTCACGAAATTCATGATATAGCAGATCCACAAATTGCCGATGCGACCCATGATAAAATGGTTCTAGCAATAATACTGACACTGAGGTACTAACCATCTATCTAAAAATATGTTGCTGCAGCATTCATGTTATGATGTCCTCATTGTTTGGAGCTTTTGTAGCCCTAGTAGTTGTGAAAATATCGTATAGACAGTCAGGGTCACACGCATACTGTAAATCAATTCCTGAAACTGTACGACACACCCTTAGCAACTACATTTTGTTTATGGCATCGCTAAAGCCCTTAGCTACCATTTTCACGCAACATCAACAGTCTGTAGCTAATACGGTATAAATAGAAATATAGAAAACAATTGCATTGTTTGTTATATAAAAATTTTCATATTTGTATCTAACGTTTAGGTGTCTAAGACATCCTGTTGTCAAGGGTGTGCCAGGCACTGTGTGGAATACATAGGTTCTAAACTTTGGGGACATAATAACGTGAATGTCTCATAAGCGCGCTGTAATAGTTGTTTATCAAAAATTTGCCTAAATGGATTAGCCACTTTAAATCTGAAGCCGTCGATAGAAATTCCGACCCATGTCAACCTTAGGGGCCGAACGTTATAACTCTAGAAAAAAGAACAGCTTACAGCGAGGGGTTCGAGGATCAATAGTCCCCCGACTTAGACTTTAGTACATGGCTCATATAGGGACCTTAGCTTAGACTAAGAGTAAGGCTTAGTATATCGAAAACGGCATGGCATGCATTATACGTCGGCCCCTAAAGTTAATATGGGCAAAATGGCCATGAACTTTCAGGATGCTAGACAAACCTATAAATTTGAAAATGGGTGCACAAATTTCATGAACCTAGTAATTTGGGCACTGGAATTATAACACAGTAATTTGTAAAATGTGTGGGTGTTATTAGATCGCATGCACCCAGTAAATATTCTGGTTCAATCAAGACCAGTACTAATGATAATATTTTTGAGATAAGCATATATACGAGATATGGATAGCAAAATTAAGACATATAGTAAAGGAGCCATTTATAGAACTTCTAGGTTACAAAGATGTCATTTAAAGAACATAGCACTGTTTTTACGAAGTTATTCAGCATACACAGAACGACAGACACTGCAGAAAAGAATGCTAATAATAATAATAGGGTATATAGGAAAAATAGCAGTTGACAAAAAGTATTATTATTGTGTACATTATTAGGAAAAATTTTAGCATGTTTCAACAAAATAGTTATTATTCATTGGAATATTTGGCCCAATTGGCAGATTAGGGCCGAGACTTTAAATTCCGGAGGCTCTGTAAAATTGTGGGAGCGGAAAATTGGAAACAGTGGAAGATCTTTAGGCATTGTAAAATTAGGCCCATAGTCACGAGGGAAAATTGGGCAGATGGGGAAGTTAGGAGAAATTGGGAAGATGGGAAATTAATAGTCGGGAAATTGGCAGATGGGAAGTGGGAAATTGGGAATATGGGAAATTAAGAAGATGGGAAACTGGGAGATGGGAAATTGGGAAGATGGGAAGTTGGGAAATTGGGAAGATGGGAAATTAATAGTCGGGAAATTGGCAGATGGGAAGTGGGAAAATGGGGAAGTTGGGAAATTGGGAAGATGGGAAATTAATAGTGGGGAAACTGGCAGATGGGAAGTGGGAAAATGGGAAAATAGGAAATTGAGAAGACAGAAAGTTAGGAACGTGGGAAATTGGGAAGATGGGAAATTGGGAAATTGGAAGATGGGAAATTGGAAAAGTGGGAAATTGGCAAGATGAGAAGAAGGTGGAAGATGGGAAGTTGGGAAATTGGGAAGATGGGAAATTAATTGTCGGGAAATTGGCAGATGGGAAGTGGGAAAATGGGAAATTGAGAAGATTAGGAAGATGGGAAGTTCGGAAATTGGAAAGTAGTAGGAAATTGGCAGATGGGAAGTTGGGAAATTGGGGAAATTGGGAAATTGAGAAGATGGGAATGTTGGAGGAAATTGGGAAGATGGGAAATTGAGGATAGTCGAGGAAATTGAGAAGAGAGGAAGTTAGGAAGATGGGAAGTTGGGAAATTGGGAAGATGGGAAATTAATAGTCGGGAAATTGGCAGATGGGAAGTGGGGAAAATGGGAAATTGAGAAGAGAGGAAGTTGGGAAATTGGGAAGATGGGAAATTGAGAAATTGGGAAGATGGGAAATTGGAGATAGTGAGGAAGGGAGAGGAGTTAGATGAGTCGGGAAATTGGGAAGATGGGAAGTGGGGGGGAAAATGGAGAAAGTTGGGAAGATTGAGGAAGATGGGAAATTGAAAATATAGGAAATTGGGAAGATGGGAAATTAATAGGGGAATGGAAGTGGGAAATTGGGAAGATAGGAAGTTGGGGACGATGGGAAAGATGGGAAGTTGGGAAATTGGGAAGATGATGGGAAATTGGGAGATGGAGTGGGAAATTAAGGAAATTGGCAGATGGGAAGTTGGTAAAATGGGAAGTTGGGAAATTGGGAAGATGGGAAATTAATAGTCGGGAAATTGGCCGATGGGAAGTGGGGAAAATGGGAAATTGGGAAATTGAGAAGAGAGAAAGTTAGGAAGATGGGAAATTGGGAAGATGGGAAATTAATAGTCGGGAAATTGGCAGATGGGAAGTGGGAAAATGGGGAAGTTGGGAAATTGGGAAGATGGGGAAATTAGATATTGAAGAAAAATGGGAAATTGGGAAGATGGGAAATTAATAAGTTGGGAAATTGGGAAGATGGGAAATTGGAATAGTGGAGAAATGGGAAATTGGGAAGTGGGAAAATGGGGAAGTTGGGAAATTGGGAAGATGGGAAATTAATAGTCGGGAAATTGGCAGATGGGAAGTGGGAAAATGGGGAAGTTGGGAAATTGGGAAGATGGGAAATTAATAGTCGGGAAATTGGCAGATGGGAAGTGGGAAAATGGGGAAGTTGGGAAATTGGGAAGATGGGAAATTAATAGTGGGGAAACTGGCAGATAGGAAATGGGGAAATTGAGAAGAGAAGAAGTTGGAAAATTGGGAAGATGGGAAGTTAGGAAATTGGGAAGATGGGAAATTAACAGTGGGGAAACTGGCAGATGGGACGTGGGAAAATGGGAAATTGAGAAGACAGAAAGTTAGGAAGATGGGAAGTTGGGAAATTGGGAACATGGGAAATAAATAGTGGGGAAACTGTCAGATGGGACGTGGGAAAATGGGGAAGTTGGGAAATTAGGAAGACGGGAAGTTAATAGTCGGGAAATTGGCAGATAGGAAGTGAAAAATGGGGAAGTTGGGAAATTGGGAAGATGGGAAGTTGGGAAATTGGGAAGGTGTAAAATTAATAGTCGGGAAATTGGCAGATGGGAAGTGGGAAAATGGGGAAATTGAGAAGAGAGGAAATTGGAGATGAGGAAGATGGGAAATTGGGAATTAAGTGGGGAAATTGTGAAGATGGGAAGTGGAGAAAAATGGGGAAACTGGGAAATTGAGGATAGTGGAGGAAATTGAGGAAGATGGGAAGTGGGAAGATGGGAAATTAATAGTCGGGAAATTGGCAGATGGGAAGTGGGGAAATTGAGAAGAGAGGAAGTTAGGAAGATGGGAAATTGGGAAATTGGGAAGATGGTTAATTAATAGTCGGGAAAATAGCAGAAGATGGAATGAGAAGAGCGGAAGTTGGGAAATTGGGAAGTTGGGAAGATGTAAAATTAATAGTCGGGAAATTGAAAGATGGGAAGTGTGGAAAATGGGAAATTGAGAAGAAAGGAAACTCGGAAAATGGGAAATTGGGAAGATGGGCAATTAATAGTGGGAAATTGGCAGATGGGAAGTGGGGAAAATGGGAAATTGGAGAAGAGGAAATTAGGAAATAGAAATGGGAAAGATGGGAAATTGGAAAGATGGGAAATTAATAGTCGGGAAATTGGCAGATGGGAAGTGGGAAGAATAGAAGAGAGAAAGTTGGGAAGAGTAGGAAGATGAGGAAATTGGGAAGATGAGAAATAATAGTCGGCAAATTGGCAGATGGGAAGTGGGGAAAATGGGAAATTGGAAGAGAGGAATTGAGGAAGAATTGGGAAGTTGGGAAATCGGAAGATGGAAAGATGAAGTTGGGAAGA
>JASANE010020782.1:0-50260 GCA_030248225.1 Trileptium ribeirensis | reverse complement strand
GATAAGCATGAGAGCGTTAGGACACCCCAAGCTTCTGCATTGCGGCAATAAGGTAAGGTCTTTTCTCTTAGCCCCCACCCCCCAGCCCGAGTTTGGTAGAATTTCAGGATACAAACGCTGAGTTTGGTATGGGTGTTACTCCCCAACTGTTCAGCTCGATAAGGCGGTCTAGAAAATACTCATTTTTACCCACATTCCTGAAAGTTTTTTTTTTGGATTTTTAAGGTCACTTGGCAACCCCAAATTTTTTCTTAGGAATATGGTCATGTTGTTCTACCGTTCAACTCGGTTTCATGACAGAAATCTACTGGTGTGTAGTTTATTGAAATCTCCACTACTGTTAGAAAGTTATGAGAGCCCAGAGTATACCTAAGGGGCGGTATGTTGTAACTTTAAAAAAAGAACAGCTCAGAGCCGGGGGTTGGTTGTGCGGCAGCACCACGACTTAGGATTACGCTTAGTTATGTCTTATATATGGACCTTAGCTTAGGCTAAGACTAAGGCTTAGGTTTAGTATATCGAGAACGGCATGGCCTGGATTTTATTTCCGCCTTTCAGGGTTACTTTGGTTCTCATAACTTTCAAACGGTGGCGTAGACTTCAATAAACTTTCGCTCATGAAGCCGAGTCGAACGGTACCCAACATGACCATATTCCGAAGAAAAAAATATTGGGTTACCAAAGGGGGTTTTAAAAAGTCGAAAATAATTTTCAGGGAGGTGGGTAAAATAAGTATTTTCTGAACCAAAAACCAAAAATCAATTGCTACTAAAATCAGCTCTGTATTTCCAAAATTGTTACCAAATTCGGGCAGGGGAGGGCTAAAACAACAGTCTCATACGGTATTTTGACTACACCATTTTTTATAAACTGAAGGTGTCGCGGACACTCTATGTTAATAATATATTGTATCAGACTCTATGAATTTGTGAATAAATTTATTAATTGTCGAGAAAAGTTTATTTACACCGCTGGCAGGCGGTTTAATAATTTAATTTAAACTTGCAACTGACAGCTACAACCCAATAATGAAATATATAAAGAAGTCGTATGATGTTCACAGTAATGGTTGATATTTAAAAACGTCGAAAGCTTTGCCTTTTGGCTGGATAAATCACTGGCTTTAGCACAGAAACATGTGCCTGATTCTGTTTGTTAAAGTCAAAAAAACAAGGGACACACTTGCTCAATTTCCGATATCTCAGCGGTAGCTAGGGCCTCGGGGGTCAGACTTCGGTCGCCCAGAGGTTAGCTGGTCACTCACACGGGGGTTGGGGATGGTGGTTCTAGCGGGGGGGATTGGGCTGCCTGTCGAGAGAGTTGGGTATAGTGGTCCCGGAGTAGGGAGGTTGGCGCTTCAGAGGCAACCCCCACCCCCTATCTCAACATTAGTTCTCTAAGACTGGTTTGGTCCTGGCTGGATTCATTCCGCTGCATATCATAGCCGGTCCGCTTCACGCCCATTCGGATCCGCAGAAACTGTGACCTGTATAGCTGGGCTCCTTGTTTAAGGCGCGACCTCTTCTATAATGGTACATCTTCGGCCATGAGTTTTTTGATAGAAAACTGAGAATTGTCCAGTGCCAACTAAGAAATTTGATGAAAATGAATGTTTCTCTCAAATAGAAAAATGTTTGGTTATAAAACTGCTCGATCAGTGGAGTTTGTGTCCAATAGATTTAGCGTAAAGCCACTCCAATAGCACGGCCGACCTTGAGTCGTGGAGTCAACAAACATATCAGTTGTTTTGCAATAAACTTGGTTTCATAAGAACGGAAGAGATGGCTTTCGCTTGGTATATAACTACTTGCATCTCCATAAAATTTAGTGCGGAAGAGTCAAGTTGAATGCAAATACAATCAGGCATCTAAAGCAGACTTCTATGACAAAATTTAAGGCAAACCCAACAACCATCCTGTTTTGCAGCAATCGATATCGAATCGGAAACCCTTATTACGAAACAATGCTAAATTTTGCTTAATTTGCGCTAACTGAAAATTGGCAAAATCAAATCCAACTGCCAGATACTAAAGTCGGTCCTCGAACAGAATTTTGGGATTGCCAATTTGCAAGAAATTTTGTTCCATAAAATGCTTATCAATCTTTACACATAGATTATTTATCTTCACGAACAAATTTAACGAAACAGTGATATCATAAACCAATCGATCCTATAGTAATGCCATGTACTGATGCTTAGGCAGCCGAGATAGACATTTTCAACAGATAAATATTAAACAACAAAAACAACGTCCTATATTATCGTAAAAGCTCGAAAAACAGGTTAACCCGCAGTGATGACCTGGGCTGGTAGGTTAACAGGTGACTAGGGGGGCACGGTTATCTCCTAGCTATACTATCCTCCAATTATTTCAAGTTCTCCCAGGTTGGAGCCGGGGGCCCCAAGTCAAAGCGCACAGGTACAATTTTGATACCGTAGAGAAACCAGCCACAATTATCTGCCTAGACTTCAGTCCTAACCTTAAGTACAATAGCGATGTGTGCTGTAAAAATGCAAAAACAATGCTGATGACACCATACTTCCGATGGTGAGAAACGCGGAATTCACGCTTTATGAGCTGTGCAGAAATTCAACGCTATTGTGTCATGTAGACCATAAGTACGTTGAGCTGGTGGTATGGCAGACACCGTCAACAAGATCCTACAGTTAAGTCTGTGTCCGTCATATCATCAGTTCAACATACACATGGTCTACATGACACCCTAACAGTTGACACTGTCCGAAAATTGAGATACGCCTAGCGTAGACACTCTCTTAAAATATATAAAAAATGGGTGTGTCTAAGACTCCCTGTTATCCATAATGTGTTGTCCACGGTGCGGGGTATATAAGTTCCGAATGGTGGGGATATTGTAACATGAATCCCACAAATTTTAAATTTAACGGATGTCTCCCGATTAATACGCCGAGGTTTCACAAGGCACTGTAGATGTTTTCGACAGAAATTCCACATTCGGGAATTGATTTTGATATTAGACATTAAAAATCAATCGAACAAGCAGAAAACAAAGCAATTTCTATGAAGGATCATACAAAATGAGCTAACCACTCTGAGAAACTGCAGTTTAAGCCACATTTCGTGCTTACAATATTGTTAAGACATTTCATCTCACAGCAACTTGCTAACTTTATAGATGCAACCTGGACGCTGCCGACATTATACCACCAGTATAGCAGAACTTAAAGTATGAAAATATATATAGACGTATAATGATTAGTTTATCAGTACAACTTTGAGTCTCCTGTGTTCAGAACGTAGGTGTTTAACCTTGTGCATGGCCTGAAACATGTGAAAAATAATAAATTTCATCACGTCGTCCAGCACGTATTCATATTTACGGAGGATGACTGCTTTAAACAGCAAGGAATAAAATTTTCACCATAATTTACAGTTGAAATTTATTGAATAGACCCAATATGCTCAACAGTAGAGTAAAAACTGCTAGCCGAACGCGTCCCTGTGGCAGTACACAGACATCCTAATGCGGCGTTCACGTTATAATGTACCCAACGTTTGGAACCTATGTACCCCACACAGTGTCAGACACACTGTTGACAACAGGGTGTCTTAGACACCCCCATGTTTTTAATAAATTTTTTCAACGGTAGCTAGTTACGCGTATTACCACTTCCTGACAGTGTCAGGCACACCGTGTCTTCTGGCTGTTTTATTGACAGTGTTCGGAATTATTGGAGCAATGTTCATATGGGCTAGATACAAATATCGAGAATTTAGGAGAAACTCCACAGGACAGTTGACTAATAAACCGCATTAGCTACAGACCGTGTCCGTTATAGTTAATTCGCGCCAAATTGGTAGCTAAGGGTGTGTACGACACTGTCTAGAAAAAATGTAGTAGCTAAGGGTGTGTCGTACACCCTCGGCATTTGATTTACAGTATGGGTGTCACCCTGACTGTCTATACGGTAGGGCCGCGACTACAGGGGGTCAAAAGTTCCAAACAGCGGGGACATTATAACGTGAACGCCGCATAAGCATTTAGTATATATAGCAAGATTGTTTCTTAAAATTTTAGTTTTTTAGTCCTGTTTTTCCCATTTATTCGTCCAAAACTATGATTATTTATTTGTGTAGCATATGGAATAAATTAATTCCACGAAGCAGGGCAAACATACGTAATAGCTTCAAAAATTATGCTTTTGATTGGTGCAGAAAATACTTTAAATTCATATTTTGTACCTGATGAAAGATACGTTGCCCAACCGGTTTAAGACCAAAGATTTGTGAAAAACTGAAAATTATTATCGGCCAAAAACCAATTGATGACAGAAGTTGTTTTTTTAGTAGACACCAGTCGTTGTTTCTACTTGTATCTTGCTATTGTGAAGCTAAAGAGTCGAAGCTTACGCGACAGGCGCTAAAATAATTTTAATTTTTGTTACTGCATTACATTTGTCTGTTCGTCCTTAGATTCTAAATAATAGGGTATCCCTAATAGTTGTTCTATAGTTGCAAAAGAGGTAACCACTGCTATAAATACACCACTCAGGTGTGCAAGCGCTGTAGGCACTATAACTAAATTACTAAAAAAATCCGCAATATACGATGAAATAATTTTTGCATGAGGTTCTCTTAAGTAAGTAAGATCTTCACCCTGTTTCCTAGTAGTACGAGTTGCTAGAGTTATATTAGTATGATAATAATGAAGCTACAAGTACTAAAAACTTGTGTTAAACCGCACACCTATCATAAAAGTAAGTCGATAAACAAAAAATCTTGTCAGATTTTACTCCAAAAGCGGATGTTTGAGTCCAGATTTCTTTGTATGAAAAGATACAAAAGTGGAGTTAGTATTTGAAACGTGTAATCCAGCTGTAAACCCACTGTAACGTTTTACCCAAATCGGCTCACTCATTATCAAAAATCCTTAAGACTGAAAAGAGTAAAATTAGAGTGGAGATTTTTTGCACTGGGTATGGGTTTAAGCAAGTTCATTTATTCCCAAGGTGAGCTATAAACAAAAATATATTTACTGCGAAGATCTATATTCATGTTCCCTTAGTTCTCATGCCCGCAGTAATCATATATTTCGCCTTAGCTCTCATTATTTCGGGTTGATTTGAGCCAAATCGTGGTGAGACTACATTACCAAGTTATACGCGTAGAAACAATGTTGGGCTGATTTTGACTATAAACTGTGGATTGTTTTAGAGCTTCTGGACCACCGGCGCCGATACACAAATTTGGGTTCACGGAGAACATGAATTATATTCGTCAAACAAAAATAGATCTACCCACACATTCTCTTATTCTGCAAAATTATAGGTATTTAATTAAAATTATGCTAATTTACATGTTAATATAATTTAACCAAGTATTTAATTTCGATAAGGTTACATAATTGTCAAGAAAGTTAAATTGAAATATACATTTTCATAAATTGTGTTAATTGAGGAACCGGATGATTCTCAAATTGTGCAGGGTTAGCTAATATAAACATAAGTGTGATTAGATAAGAAAACCATCTTATTTAGCGTTCTCTCGGAAAAGAGAGATTTGAGATTTCCTTATTTGTATAATGATTTAAGATATACAACTAATGTACGGTAATAAACATAGTTTATTTATCGAACAATTATTGAATCGGTGCGTACTATTTTCCGGTGAATGGTGTAAATTAATCATATAAAATGTGTTAAAATCTAAACATATCGATATAGCCATTAAACGCAAATATAAGTTATGTTCTTCGATCATCCAGTCTTCCAATGCACATTTGATATAGTATAGAGTTCTTTCGGTGAGATATGCTTCCTAACAGCACAATCTTACTAAATTTCAGCAATAATCCTGACATCTTCAGCGTAATGTTACTGTTTAGCTATGGATGCCATGATCGCAATTCTGTTCGAAATGAATATATTGCCTCTTTTCCGTGATTATACTACATCGCGAATAGCATTTGCTTTAAGGTTTCCCTGGCTTTGAACGAGTTAAACAACGATTTTACGATAATCGGCAAACAGTTCTTGTTCCTTTTCAATTTCTTGCAACGATATAAGTAATACTAGCCGTAGAAATCTATAAATTAAAACACATATAATAGTAACTCGTAAGTCATGGGAACTTGAGCGAGTGAAGCGTGATTTTTGCTTTTTAGTGTACAACACTATTACGTTATTTGCAATTGCTTTTATCGTATTTAGCAATCCTGAAAACCTAGTATAGACACATTCTAAGGACCTAAATATATTATCAATATTGAAAAAGTGACAAAATTTGACTATTTTTTGGCAAAATTTGCCAACATTTATTCCGGCACAGTTCCGAAGGGTTAATAACATACCAACAATGAAACCAAACCGTTTAACTGTTTAAATAACACTATAATTGGAATTGGGGAAGTCTTCAGGGACGGGGCAGGCGAAGTAAATTTTAGAAATTTTAATAAATGCAACGTTTCTCAATATTGCTGAAAATTTTCGCCCCATTTTTGCTAACTTTCTCCCATTTCTGAAGTAATTTCCATCAGTCTGTTTTTGCTAATTTGCGCCCGTTTTTGCCAAATTTCCGGTAGCTTTTAGTCAAATTTTCTGAACGCAGCGGAGACTGTGCCGAGCATTCAGTGGGGTATATGGCTTAAAGGCACTTCGTCCCCAATGGGATAACGTTTCCCCCACTCCACTCACCTATGGACACCTATGTCACCTGTGGATACCGTTGTTCACAACTAACAAGCAAAAAAGTTAGATTGTAAACAATTTTTTTAATTTAGGCTTTTTTTGATATATTTTTTGGCTCACAGTTCGGAAACGGCAGTTCTATTTAAAGTTGTAACACAAAACTTTTAGGAGCGGAAGCGAAACGCACGCTATGCTGTTTTCGATATACCAAGCCCATGTCTTAGCCAGTCATGCGACGAATAGACGGATAAAAAATAATATGTCGAGGTTATTCGCTATTTAAAGAAAATATATTGTATCCAAAAATATTTGTATACAAATATATAGGCATTATGTTCATGTATATGCAACATACAAAGTACATATATAAGTGATAACATTAATATTATACATGTTATATACATGTCATGAGTTAGCTAGGATTGCACCAAACTACTTAACTTATATAAAAGAGTTCTACAATTTGAGCTGTTTTTGCTTTAGTACGAAATGTTTTCATCTTAAAACCGGCTACACCACAAAGCAACACCATTAAACATTTCATGCCCGAGTTATTAAATTGTGTATCATGCACTGTTTGGCATATTAAGGGCGATGCCGGGCATAGAAGCCGAGTTGTACTAGTGGAAACGATAAATCTCACCTGCGTAGTAGAGGTTGATCGGTCCCTTACAGAATTTTGTAATTCGAGGGAATAACAACGATGGTTGAATGTGTATGAGATGACAAACTTAATGAACAGAACTCCAAACAATCAAAATTTAAGCTCAGTTGCTATGAAAGGGTCGAGAGCATCCTTGCGACTAGAGATCTTCTCTCAACGTTTCCACGAAATTTAGTATCACATCACAGTGTTATGTTAACTTAAGTTTGGTAATTTTTCTTCGTACGGTTGATATTACGATCGGTTATATTTAAGCGTCGGTTATATTTAAGCGTGGTTCGACGAATACCGGATTTTGCGCAAGACACTTTTTCATTCAAAGCTATCTACTTAGCGCTTTTAGCTGTAAAGCTATTAATTAAACCCGAGGACAGCACAATTAGGGAAAAAGGCGACCGCACTTTGATAAATATGAAAATAAAGCTGCATGATAAAAATTTATATATCCACCTCTAAACTTATGGTTGTGATAGTGATACTGAAATCGGCAAAATCGTGAATAACATTTTCTTAAAAAGACAAAATATTAGGATATGCGGTTCTAATTTATTATCTAAATTTTATAACAAAATTTAAATTGTGTCTTATATATGTAAACATTGCTGTTAAACGAAAACTATATTAACATTAGGTTGAATTTGGCACGTAATAGGGTAGAAACAACAAAGGCTTACTGAGAATTATTGCGCGCCGCTGACGAATTTGTGTTTGCCAGCGACGGCGAATATGTGATATTAGGTAAAAATCTTCTGAGCTTTGTTGGGAAATCGGCTAGAGGTAAATCATATTCTTGGTAGGCAACGTTGGCAGGCGTATCTGAAAAAAGATAGATTATGTGTCAAAAATCATCGCTATTAAGAAATCAGGTTAGACAATTAATGCCTTTGAAACAGAATTCATAAAACGTCGGAGTCTTTCAAAAAATTGGCAGTCTCGACTTTATTGCTGCAAATGAAACAGTAAGCACACGAGTTCAAGCGAAGCAAACTAGTGAAGAATGTCCTTCGCCATCAAAAATTTAGACATAAACCATACTGCCCCCAGTCCGTGCCACCACCAAAAAAAAAAGTCAGTTCATATTGCGTCCCATTTGATACCTTATTCAAATAACAAGTGTTCTTTTGCATCTGACCCGATCCGATTCCACATAAGCAATTTTATCCAATAGGCCAAATTAATGCGGTATGAAAATATTGTCCAGCATATTAATACACGGTAGATGCTAAATTCATTCCTATTCTATCAGATCAGATGCAACATGATAACCAATCGGTTCTCATAGGATCGCATAGGACGCAGTGTCAAAAAGCCAAATATCTACCAGGTACCGCTTATGAATGGCTAACAATTTGTTTTATACTTGTAATGACACATCAACTTCAGTAATACCAGTGTGGTAGTTTGGGTAAGCAAAATATCAGTGTACCTCAGCTAACACACTGAATGTATTTTTCTGCTATGTGTCTGGATCTCTCAACACACAAAAATTCTATCAGCGAGGTCGAAGCAGCAAATACATATATTGAGAGAGAGTGAGGAAGCTAACAAAAATTTTTACTCTCACAAAAAACATAAACTCAAAATCATTTTCACCTATTAATGTGTTGATCGGGTAATCAAGAACTACTTTTGTGTTGATGGTTATTTATAGGAATTCATAATTAACGCCTGGTTTCTAAAAAAATGTACTCTCTTCGGCACATATATACATATTTACCAAGGTTTTTTATCAACATAATGAATTTACAGCCAGCTTCCTACTCAAAAAAAAAAAAAATTTCGGCAGACTAGTACTTCTGCAGACAATGATTTGCTTCTGTTGGCTGTATGTTATTTCCTAGCAAATTGTGTATTAAAATGGATCTGAGAGAGTCACAAATGATACAAACCGTTTTTTTTCAAAACCATTAAGCCCATGCCCTGCCTTAGGTTTCATGTTGGTGTAAGGCGAAGATTACATTTGATTAAAAATGAAAGTGCTTCTTCTGGGATACCAATATATGCACTTGCCATCAAAGGCGTAGCCTGGAATTTTGAAAAAGGGGGGGGTCGCGGCCCACAGTGGGGACCTAGAAGGGGGGGATTGGGGAGTCGCGCTCAGAAAGGAGGGGTCATGCTTCGGAAATGTGAAAGGGGGGTACAGACTTGGTATTTTAAGTACCCCATAAACAAGTTAAAAATGCAATTGTTGCCAAAATAGCGAATTTGAGTACAAAAATGTGAAGTTTGGTCAAAAATACGGTTGAAAGTAATTGTTTTCTAGTACGAGAGAGGCTAGTGTCAGGACATTTTCGCACATGATTTTCAAATCAGAATCATTTTAAAAAATTTGTTTGGGGTTTAGCCTAAAGGGGGGGGGGTCGCGACCCCCGCAACCCCCCTGTGATACCCCTTGGTTTACAGTACATTTTTCAGATTCTGGTATATATGCTTATCAGAGTATATTATCTGCAGAGATTCGGTATATATTGGTGCTTTCGTGACTTGCCAGTAGGCGGTTCAGTAACATATTGTGCCACGTTGAGCGGATTTGCAGGATTGTTTGATAACCAGGTGAGATTCACAGGTTAATAAAGCTCCCATACGTTCACGATAGCAACAAGAACTACAATAAAAGATGAAGCATAATTTGAAATTCATAAACGCATCCGCAAAATGTAAAACTGAGTATTTATTCTAACCTCCGTTCAACCAAAAATGTTAACAGCTTTGCTGATAATATGCGCCGGCATAAAGAAGATATTTCCCGATATTGATTTTTATAACCATATACCCAAGATGTTATCAGTACAGTGATAGGCACCGACTTTCATCTAAAACAGTATTTATTGTTGTACTTTACGCTCATTGATGTCGTTATATTTTCACATAACTTTGTATGAAATTAAATAAAGCATATGTATGGTATATTGTACATGATTTGCTGGAAATTTCATATAAAAATATGTATGATTAAAAAAAAAATTTTGCACATAAAAAAAATTTGTTGATGAAATTATCTAAGATAGACAGAATGTAATTTTTTTCGGGGGGGACATAATTTTTTTTTTTTGTGAGCTATAGACATCAATTTATTTATAGAGTGAAGGCTGGAAAGATATTAAATTTAATGATTTTACAAGATTTATTTAAAATTTTTTTTTTTAAGGACATTATATATTTTTTGTTTTCACACAAATTTAATTTTATAAGGAAATTCATGCGTTGTATATATTATATTTAATACATAAATATGTAAAAATTCGTGCATTAGATACATTGAGTTTCATATATATAAATAAATAAATAAATAAATTTGTACAATTTATACATTACTTTTCATACATTGTATATGTTTCGTTTCTTACAATATATGCTCAAATCCATGTAATGCATGTGTTATATTTGTTAATATATGTGATGATTCTTATATTATGCTGTATATTTCATACAACAATGTAATAAATTTCAATCCACTGCAACTGTATCTTCATACAAACGAATATCAAAATTCAGACAAAAGAAAACCTGTGCATCAAATTCCATACAAAATGTTTTTTCTATTTATACATTACAAATCTATGAACTATCGCAGTTAAAATGTGTATGTAAATCAGACCACGCAAATAATGTTTAACACTGTACACATATATGTATGACACAAAATACTAATTTTTAAGAGGGCAAGTTACAGAGGATAACAAAAATTTCTTTCTCGTGAATATGAGTTTTGAACGCCTTACGCCGAGCTAAGGACGAGTACAGGGTGTCATAACTACTTAAGATGTTTCAATTAAGATCATCAGAACACTGGTACTTTATTCGTTTATTATCAAATTATCAAATTCAACAGCATAGTATTGCCGGTTGATTTTGGCACAAAATCTGCATACTGTTCAATCATTGCCTGCGAATGTACGAAAATATACGCCAATGTATATTATTTTATATACATAATTTTAACCGCATGCAGTGGTCATGTTAATTTGAAACACTTAGCAATCTGCTTCTTTTAGTGTATGTGTTAGAATAAAATATTTCAAAGTACAAGTTAACTAAAACGTAAATCTATGTAACAATAGTAAGTATGTAAGTAATTAATTTTGCTGGTTTTAATTAAATTCCTAAAATCTAAAGTTCCTATTTTGTAGGTTTTACGGTGTATCTTTTTTGTTGTTGTATCTGTCATATTTTATAAATGATTTCTACGCGATGGATATTATTCTCTACATCATAGAGGAGCGAATGGACATGTCTTTTGTAGGTTTAGAAAACCGGAAGAATCAGCCCTATGTTTTATTGAATTTTTTGGCATCGTATAAAACAAAACCCAACGGTAGTCACTTAGGATATTGATCTTATAGTGAAGTTATGTGAAAATATAACGACATCAATGAGCGTAAAGTACAACAATAAATACTGTTTTAGATGAAAGTCTGTGCCTATCACTGTACTGATAACATCTTGGGTATATGGTTATAAAAATCAATATCGGGAAATATCTTCTTTATGCCGCGCATATTATCAGCAAAGCTGTTAACATTTTTGGTTGAACGGAGGTTAGAATAAATACTCAGTTTTACATTTTGCGGATGCGTTTATGAATTTCAAATTATGCTTCATCTTTTATTGTAGTTCTTGTTGCTATCGTGAACGTATCGGAGCTTTATTAACCTGTGATCTCACCTGGTTATCAAACAATCCTGCAAATCCGCTCAACGTGGCACAATATGTTACTGAACCGCCTACTGGTTAGTCACGACACCAATATATACCGAATCTCTGCAGATAATCTACTCTGATAAGCATATATACCGGAATCTGAAAAATGTACTGGTAACCAAGGGGTAGCCAGGGGGGGTTGCGGGGGTCGCGACCCCCCCCCCTTTTGGTTCAACCCCAAACAAATTTTTTAAATGATTCTGGTTGAAAATCATGTCCGAAATTGTCCTGACACTAGCCTCTCTCGTACTAGAAAACAATTACTTTCAACCGTATTTTTGACCAAACTTCACATTTTTGTATTAAAATTCGCTATTTTGGCAACAATTGCATTTTTAACTTGTTTATGGGGTACTTAAAATACCAATTCTGTACCCCCCTTTCACATTTCCGAGCGCGACCTCTCCTTTCTGAGCGCGACTCCCCGACCCCCCTTTTAGGTACCCACTGTGGGCCGCGACCCCCCCCCCCTTTCAAAATTCCAGGCTACGCCTTTGATGGCAACTGCATATATTGGTAGTGCAGAAGAAGCACTTTCATTTTTAATCAAATGTAATCTTCGCCTTACACCAACATGAAACCTAAGGTAGGGCATGGGCTTAATGCGTTTTGAAAAGAAAGCGGTTTTTATCATTTGCTACTCTCAGATCCATTTTAATCACAATTTGCTAGAAATAACATACAGCCAACAGAAGCAAATCATTGTCTGCAGAAGTACTAGTATCCCGAAATTTTTTGTTAGTAGGAAGCTGGCTGTAATTCATTATGTTGATAAAAAACCTTCGTAAAGATGTATATATGTGCCGAAAGACTACACTGTTTTAGAAACCAGGCGTTAATTATGAATTGTATAAATCACCATCAACACAAAATTAGTTCTTGATTACCCGATCAACACATTAATAGTCAAAATGATTTTGAGTTTATGTTTTTTGTGAGAGTAAAAATTTTTTATAGCGTCCTCACTCTCTCTCAAATATATGCTTTATCTGCTTCGACCTCGCTGATAGAATTTTTCTGTCTCGAGAGTCCAGACACATAGCAGAAAAATACATTAGGGTGTTAGCTGAGGTACACTGATATTTTGCTTACCCAAACTGCACACTGGTATTACTGAAGTTGATGTGTCATTACAAGTATAAAACAAATTGTTAGCCATTAATAAGCGGTACCTGGCATACATTTGGCTTTTTGACACTGCGTCCTATGCGATCCTATGAGAACCGATTTGTTATCATGTTGCATCTGATCTGATAGAATACGAATGAATTTAGCATCTACCGTGTATTAATATGCTGACAATATTTTCATACCGCATTAATTCGTATTAGATAAAATTGCTTATGCGGAATCGGATCGGTTCAGATGCAAAAGAACACTTGTTATTTGAATAAGGTATCAAATCGGACGCAATATGAACTGACTTTAGTGGTCGCACGGACTTGGGGCAGTATGGTTTATGTCTAAATTTTTGATGGCGAAGGACATTCTTCACTAGTTTGCTTCGCTTGAACTCGTGTGCTTACTGTTTCATTTGCAGCAATAAAGTCGAGACTGCCAATTTTTTGAAAGACTCCGACGTTTTATGAATTCTGTTTCAAAGGCATTAATTGTCTAACCTGATTTCTTAATAGCGATGATTTTTGACACATAATCTATCTTTTTTCAGATACGCCTGCCAACGTTGCCTACCAAGAATATGATTTACCTCTAGCCGATTTCCCAACAAAGCTAAGAAGATTTTTACCTAATATTACATATTCGCCGTGGCTATGGCAAACACGGAATCGTCAGCAGCGCGCAATAATTCTAATTAAGCCTTTGTTGTTTCTACCCTATTACATGCAGAATTGGACCTAATGTTAATATAGTTTTCAGTTTAACAGCAAAATATTTCATATATAAGACACAATTTAAATTTTGTTATCAAAATTTCGATAATAAATTAAAAATTCGCATATCCCTAATATTTTGTCTTTTTAAGAAAAATGTTATTCACGATTTTGCAGATTTCAGTATCACTATCACAACCATGAGTTTAGAGGTGGATATATAAATTTTTATCATGCAGCTTTATTTTCATATTTATCAAAAGTGATTTCTCCTTTTTCCCTAATTGTACTGTCCTCCGGCTTTTAATTAATAGCTTTACAGGCTAAAAGCGCTAATTAGATAGCTTTGAATGGAAAAGTGTATTGCGCAGAATACGGTAATAGTAGAACCACGCTTCTAAATGTTAACCGACGCTTAAATATTTAACCAATAGTAGTATCAACCGTACGAGGAAAAATTACCAAACTTAAGTTAACATAACACTGTGATGTGATACTAAATTTCGTTGAAACGTTAAGAGGAGAAAGGATCTTTAGTCACAAGGATGCTCTCTAAGACCCTTTCATATAGCCAACTGAGCTTAAATTTCTGATTGTTTGGAGTTCTGTTAGTAATTTGTTCATCTAATACACATTGAACCATCGTTGTTTTTTCCTTGAATTACCAAATTCTGTTAAGGGACCGATCAACCTCTACTACGCAGGTGAGATTTATCGTTTCCACTAGTACAACTCGGCTTCTATGCCCGGCATCGCCCTTAATATGCCAAACAGTGCATGATACACAATTTAATAACTCGGGCATGAAATGTTTAATGGTGTTGCTTTGTGGTGTAGCCGGTTTTAAGATGAAAACATTTCGTACTAAAGCAAAAACAGCTCAAATTGTAGAACTCTTTTATATAAGTTAAGTAGTTTGTATGATAGCTAACTCATGACATGTATATAACATGTATAATATTAATGTTATCACTTATATATGTACTTTGTATGTTGCATATACATGAACATAATGCCTATATATTTGTATACAAATATTTTTGGATACAATATATTTTCTTTAAATAGCGAATAACCTCGACATATTATTTTTTATCCGTCTATTCGTCGCATGACTGGCTAAGACATGGGCTTGGTATATCGAAAACAGCATAGCGTGCGTTTCGCTTCCGCTCCTAAAAGTTTTGTGTTACAACTTTAAATAGAACTGCCGTTTCCGAACTGTGAGCCAAAAAATATATCAAAAAAAGCCTAAATTAAAAAAATTGTTTACAATCTAACTTTTTTGCTTGTTAGTTGTGAACAACGGTATCCACAGGTGACATAGGTGTCCATAGGTGAGTGGAGTGGGGGAAACGTTATCCCATTGGGGACGAAGTGCCTTTAAGCCATATACCCCACTGAATGCTCGGCACAGTCTCCGCTGCGTTCAGAAAATTTGACTAAAAGCTACCGGAAATTTGGCAAAAACGGGCGCAAATTAGCAAAAACAGACTGATGGAAATTACTTCAGAAATGGGAGAAAGTTAGCAAAAATGGGGCGAAAATTTTCAGCAATATTGAGAAACGTTGCATTTATTAAAATTTCTAAAATTTACTTCGCCTGCCCCGTCCCTGAAGACTTCCCCAATTCCAATTATAGTGTTATTTAAACAGTTAAACGGTTTGGTTTCATTGTTGGTATGTTATTAACCCTTCGGAACTGTGCCGGAATAAATGTTGGCAAATTTTACCAAAAATAGTCAAATTTTGTCACTTTTTAATATTGATAATATATTTAGGTCCTTAGAATGTATCTGATACTAGGTTTTCAGGATTGCTAAATACGATAAAAGCAATTGCAAATAACGTAATAGTGTTGTACACTAAAAAACAAAAATCACGCTTCACTCGCTCAAGTTCCCATGACTTACGAGTTAGCTATTATATGTGTTTTAGTTTATAGATTTCTACGGCTAGTCTTACTTATATCGTTGCAAGAAATGGAAAAGGAACAAGAACTGTTTGCCGATTATCGTAAAATAGTTGTTTATTACTCGTTCAAAGCCAGGGAAACCTTAAAGCCAAATGCTATTCGCGATGTAGTATAATCGCCGGAAAAGAGGCAATATATTCATTTTGAACAGAATTGCGATACATAGTATCCATAGCTAAACAGTAACATTACGCTAAAGATATTAGGATTATTGCTGAAATTTAGTAAGATTATGCTATTTAAGGAACCATGTCTCACCCGAAAGAACTCTATTATCTCAAATGTGCATTGGAAGACTGGATGATTGAAGAACATAACTTATATTTGCGTTTAATGGCTATCTCGATATGTTTTAAAATTTAACACATTTTATATGATTAATTTACACCGTTCACCAGAAAATGGTACGCACCGGTACAATAATTGTTCAATAAATGAACTATATTTATTACCGTACATTTCTTGTCATTATGTCTTACAATCGTTATACAAATAGGGATATGTTAAATCTCTTTTTTCCGAGAGAACGCTAAATAAGATGGTTTTCTTATCTAATCACACTTATGTTTATATTAGCTAACCCTGCACAATTTGAGAATCATCCGGTTCCTCAATTAACACAATTTATGAAAATGTATATTTCAATTTAACTTTCTTGACAATTATGTAACCTTATCGAAATTAAATACTTGGTTAAATTATATTAACATGTAAATTAGCATAATTTTAATTAAATACCTATAATTTTGCAGAATAAGAGAATGTGTGGGTAGATCTATTTTTGTTTGACGAATATAATTCATGTTCTCCGTGAACCCAAATTTGTGTATCGGCGCCGGTGGTCCAGAAGCTCTAAAACAATCCACAGTTTATAGTCAAAATCAGCCCAACATTGTTTCTACGCGTATAACTTGGTAATGTAGTCTCACCACGATTTGGCTCAAATCAACCCGAAATAATGAGAGCTAAGGCGAAATATATGATTACTGCGGGCATGAGAACTAAGGGAACATGAATATAGATCTTCGCAGTAAATATATTTTTGTTTATAGCTCACCTTGGGAATAAATGAACTTGCTTAAACCCATACCCAGTGCAAAAAATCTCCACTCTAATTTTACTCTTTTCAGTCTTAAGGATTTTTGATAATGAGTGAGCCGATTTGGGTAAAACGTTACAGTGGGTTTACAGCTGGATTACACGTTTCAAATACTAACTCCACTTTTGTATCTTTTCGTGCAAAGAAATCTGGACTCAAACATCCGCTTTTGGAGTAAAATCTGACAAGATTTTTTGTTTATCGACTTACTTTTTTATGATAGGTGTGCGGTTTAACACAAGTTTTTAGTACTTGTAGCTCATTATTATCATACTAATATAACTCTAGCAACTCGTACTACTAGGAAACAGGGTGAAGATCTTACTTACTTAAGAGAACCTCATGCAAAAATTATTTCATCGTATATTGCGGATTTTTTTAGTAATTTAGTTATAGTGCCTACAGCGCTTGCACACCTGAGTGGTGTATTTATAGCAGTGGTTACCTCTTTTGCAACTATAGAACAACTATTAGGGATACCCTATTATTTAGAATCTAAGGACGAACAGACAAATGTAATGCAGTAACAAAAATTAAAATTATTTTAGCGCCTGTCGCGTAAGCTTCGACTCTTTAGCTTCACAATAGCAAGATACAAGTAGAAACAACGACTGGTGTCTACTAAAAAAACAACTTCTGTCATCAATTGGTTTTTGGCCGATAATAATTTCAGTTTTTCACAAATCTTTGGTCTTAAACCGGTTGGGCAACGTATCTTTCATCAGGTACAAAATATGAATTTAAAGTATTTTCTGCACCAATCAAAAGCATAATTTTTGAAGCTATTACGTATGTTTGCCCTGCTTCGTGGAATTAATTATTCCATATGCTACACAAATAAATAATCATAGTTTTGGACGAATAAATGGGAAAAACAGGACTAAAAAACTAAAATTTTAAGAAACAATCTTGCTATATATACTAAATGCTTATGCGGCGTTCATGTTATAGTGTCCCCGCTGTTTGGAACTTTTGTCCCCCTGTAGTCGCGGCCCTACCGTATAGACAGTCAGGGTGACACCCATACTGTAAATCAATTGCCGAGGGTGTACGACACACCCATATCTACTGTATTTTTTCAAGACAGTGTCGTACACACCCTTAACTACCCATTTTGCGCGAATTAACCATAAAGGATATCGTCTCTAGCTAATGCGGTTTATTAGTCAACTGTCCTGTGTAGTTTTTTTCTAAATTCTCAATATTTGTATCTTGCCCATAGAACATCGCTCAAATAATTCCGAACACAGTCAATAAAACTGCCAGAAGACACGGTGTGCTTGACTTGAGAAATGGTAATAGCTAGCTAAATTTGAAAAAATTTATTAAAAACATGGGGGTGCCTAACACACCCTGTTCTCAATAGTGTGCCTCACAATGTGTGGTGTACATAGGTTCCAAACGTTGGGGACATTATAACGTGAAGGCCGCATTAGGATGTCTGTGTACTGCCACAGGGACGCGTTCGGCTAGCAGTTTTTACTCTACTGTTGAGCATATTGGGTCTATTCAATAAATTTCAACTGTAAACTATGGTGAAAATTTTATTCCTTGCTGTTTAAAGCAGTCATCCTCCGTAAATATGAATACGTGCTGGACGACGTGATGAAATTTATTTTATTTTTCACATGTTTCAGGCCATGCACAAGGTTAAACACCTACGTTCTGAAACAGGAGACTCAAAGTTGTACTGATAAACTAATCATTATACGTCTATATATATTTTCATACTTTAAGTTCTGCTATACTGGTGGTATAATGTCGGCAGCGTCCAGGTTGCATCTATAAGAAGTTAGCAAGTTGCTGTGTGAGATGACCAATGTCTTAACAATATTAAGCACCAAATGTGGCTTAAACTGCAGTTTACTTAGAGTGGTTAGCTCATTTTGTATGATCCTTCATAGAAATTGCTTTGTTTCTCTGCTTGTTCGATTGATTTTTAATGTCTAATATCAAAATCAATTCCCGAATGTGGAATTTCTGTCGAAAACATCTACAGTGCCTTGTGAAACCTCGGCGTATTAATCGGGAGACATCCGTTAAATTTAAAATTTGTGGGATTCATGTTACAATATACCCACCATTCGGAACTTATATACCCCGCACCGTGGACAACACATTATGGATAACAGGGAGTCTTAGACACACCCATTTTTTATATATTTTAAGAGAGTGTCTACGTTAGGCGTATGTCAACTCTGGACAGTGTCAACTGTTAGGGTGTCATGTAGACCATTTATGTTGAACTGATGATATGACGGACACAGACTTAACTGTAGGATCTTGTCTAGGCGTCTGCCATACACTCAGCTCAACGTACTTATGGTCTAGATGACACAACGTATCGTTGAATTTCTGCACAGCTTCATAACGTGAATTCCGCGTTTCTCACCATCGGAAGTATGGTGTCATCAGCATTGTTTTTGCATTTTTACAGCACACATCGCTATTGTACTAAGGTTAGGACTGAAGTCTACTTGGCAGATAATTGTGGCGTTTCTCTACGTATCAAATTGTACCTGTGCGCTTTGACTTGGGGCCCCCGGCTCCAACCTGGGAGAACTTGAAATAATTGGAGGATAGTATAGCTAGGAGATAACCGTGCCCCCCTAGTCACCTGTTAACCTACCAGCCCAGGTCATCACTGCGGGTTAACCTGTTTTTCGAGCTTTTACGATAATATAGGACGTTGTTTTTGTTGTTTAATATTTATCTGTTGAAAATGTCTATCTCGGCTGCCTAAGCATCAGTACATGGCATTACTATAGGATCGATTGGTTTATGATATCACTGTTTCGTTAAATTTGTTCGTGAAGATAAATAATCTATGTGTAAAGATTGATAAGCATTTTATGGAACAAAATTTCTTGCAAATTGGCAATCCCAAAATTCTGTTCGAGGACCGACTTTAGTATCTGGCAGTTGGATTTGATTTTGCCAATTTTCAGTTAGCGCAAATTAAGCAAAATTTAGCATTGTTTCGTAATAAGGGTTTCCGATTCGATATCGATTGCTGCAAAACAGGATGGTTGTTGGGTTTGCTTTAAATTTTGTCATAGAAGTTGTGTAGATGCCTGATTGTATTTGCATTCAACTTGACTCTTCCGCACTAAATTTTATGGAGATGCAAGTAGTTATATACCAAGCGAAAGCCATCTCTTCCGTTCTTATGAAACCAAGTTTATTGCAAAACAACTGATATGTTTGTTCACTCCACGACTCAAGGTCGGCCGTGCTATTGGGAGTGGCTTTACGCTAAATCTATTGGACACAAACTCCACTGATCGAGCAGTTTTATAACCAAACATTTGTCTATTTGAGAGAAACATTCATTTTCATCAAATTTCTTAGTTGGCACTGGACAATTCTCAGTTTTCTATCAAAAAACTCATGGCCGAAGATGTACCATTATAGAAGAGGTCGCGCCTTAAACAAGGAGCCCAGCTATACAGGTCACAGTTTCTGCGGATCCGAATGGGCGTGAAGCGGACCGGCTATGATATGCAGCGGAATGAATCCAGCCAGGACCAAACCAGTCTTAGAGAACTAATGTTGAGATAGGGGGTGGGGGTTGCCTCTGAAGCGCCAACCTCCCTACTCCGGGACCACTATACCCAACTCTCTCGACAGGCAGCCCAATCCCCCCCGCTAGAACCACCATCCCCAACCCCCTTGTGAGTGACCAGCTAACCTCTGGGCGACCGAAGTCTGACCCCCGAGGCCCTAGCTACCGCTGAGATATCGGAAATTGAGCAAGTGTGTCCCTTGTTTTTTTGACTTTAACAAACAGAATCAGGCACATGTTTCTGTGCTAAAGCCAGTGATTTATCCAGCCAAAAGGCAAAGCTTTCGACGTTTTTAAATATCAACCATTACTGTGAACATCATACGACTTCTTTATATATTTCATTATTGGGTTGTAGCTGTCAGTTGCAAGTTTAAATTAAATTATTAAACCGCCTGCCAGCGGTGTAAATAAACTTTTCTCGCCAATTAATAAATTTATTCACAAATTCATAGCGTCGGATACACTATATTATTAACATAGAGTGTCCGCGACACCTTCAGTTTATAAAAAATGGTGTAGCCAAAATACCGTATGAGACTGTTGTTTTAGCCCTCCCCTGCCCGAATTTGGTAACAATTTTGGAAATACAGAGCTGATTTTAGTAGCAATTGATTTTTGGTTTTTGGTTCAGAAAATACTTATTTTACCCACCTCCCTGAAAATTATTTTCGACTTTTTAAAACCCCCTTTGGTAACCCAATATTTTTTTCTTCGGAATATGGTCATGTTGGGTACCGTTCGACTCGGCTTCATGAGCGAAAGTTTATTGAAGTCTACGCCACCGTTTGAAAGTTATGAGAACCAAAGTAACCCTGAAAGGCGGAAATAAAATCCAGGCCATGCCGTTCTCGATATACTAAACCTAAGCCTTAGTCTTAGCCTAAGCTAAGGTCCATATATAAGACATAACTAAGCGTAATCCTAAGTCGTGGTGCTGCCGCACAACCAACCCCCGGCTCTGAGCTGTTCTTTTTTTAAAGTTACAACATACCGCCCCTTAGGATTACTTGGGCTCTCATAACTTTCTAACAGTAGCGTAGATTTCAATAAACTACACACCAGTAGATTTCTGTCATGAAACCGAGTTGAACGGTAGACAACATGACCATATTCCGAAGAAAAAATTTGGGGTTGCCAAGTGACCTTAAAAATCCAAAAAAAAACTTTCAGGAATGTGGGTAAAATGAGTATTTTCTAGACCGCCTTATCGAGCTGAACAGTTGGGAGTAACACCCATACCAAACTCAGCTTTGTATCTTCAAACTTGACCAAACTCGGGCTGGGGTGGGGGCTAAAAGAAAAGACCCTACCTTATTGCCGCAATGCAGTAGCTTGGGGTGTCCTAACGCTCTCATGCTTATCCATACGGTATGGGTGCTACTCTCAACGTATCTACTGTGTAGTGCAAGGGGAACAAAAGTTTCAAATTCTGGGGACATTACGTGAATCCAGCATAATTTTAAAAGGCAAAATAAAGTGATTTTCCGAAAGTTTGCAGTAAGTTTGGGTTTCTTTAGAAAAACCAACGCCACTTTCTTGCTTTCTGTAAAAATTTATGTTTCTTTAAAAATCAAAGAAAATACTGAAACTACAATTAGCCATTGTGAGCACGGCAGTTATTTTCTACGCAGAATGCGGTTTTTATTTTTTTCGTTAATGGAGTGATACATTCGTCACAGCGTACATTGCGACCCGTCTATCGAGCTGGTTACACGTGCGTTACTATTTGCACGCTTCGAGAGATACGTAAGGAATCAAGCAACCGCTTCTAAATCGCTTAATGACCTTGCTTAAGGAAAGACGAATGCATATGGCTGTTAATAAAAGAATTAATAATTTAGTCAATCGCTTTATAAAGCGTAAACTATTCAATCGCTTGTTCAATTAAAATTTATTCATTTGATTGGCTAAATTTTATAATGTTCAACGCTGCGCTTTTTAATGCGCATTTAGCAGCAGCGCGTATTGCGAAGCGTTGTGCTACCTGAGACTAAGCTCGCACTTATGCTAATATTTGATAAATAATCCGAATAACTCCTCAACGATTTACTCTATTATTTAAACAGCTCGGGTTCGATTCCTAACGGCAGCATCAGTTTGTGAAGCAAGCATTGCACGATAGACTAAAATTCCAGGACTTTTAAGTTAATAGAATTTTATCTCATATTAATATTGATCTGTATTCATTTGCCGCTCTCGTTCCGTAGCACCATCGCAGAATAAATCAATTGGCTGGTATTTAGACAAAGAAGGAATCTTAAAGAACTCACCATGTTATCAAGGATTTGCTATTCGAACAATTTTGTACTATATATAATCCAGATTTTCAATCAGAAATATGGAAATAAGCCGGCTGGCATTTGTGAAGATCGTGTTGCAAAAGGTCTGGTATTCCTGATCAAGCCGATTATATATACGATCAGATTAAATGATTCAAAAGTTACAAAGCATAATTGGCGATGCAGCGATAACCACAACACTGTAATCCCGTGTCGGCCAAATATAATTTTCCGGGTACATTATAGAATGAAGACTAAACGTCTACAGAGTTTCCGATAGATCTAACAAAATTAAAATTTCACACAATAAATCCTTGGGCTATGTCTTTCATGCAACGGGTTTTTTTGAAAGAAAGTTTTCAATTGAAGTGAAAAACAGAAAGTTTGCTGTTCCCTAAATTTATGGTAGAATATTTTCAAAAATAGTCGATAAAACGAAACGTTGAATTATCGCTTTGGTATTTTATTTCTGTAAAATGTGGGCCTCTTTCTGTACATAATTTTTCAAATGCTTTGGTTGTGAAATTTATAGGTTATTTTTATACTTCTTTCGGGGTTGTTACAACCTTTTTGGTTGACTTCGCTCGGTATTGCAATTCGTGGTAGTCTGTGACAAAACCTGCTTTTGAAAATATACGACGATTTTGCAAATTATATCAATATCAGCAAGATGTTTCATAAGATGGTGGTAATCATGCTGAGTATCCGATGGTCGCCACAAACTGTTTTCCTAATTTAAAAAATTTTATTTGCAATTTGTATTTTTCTCCAAAACTTTGTCACAGTCGTGCAAAAACTAGAGGACCATGCATGGTTACATAATATCCAACGAAATGTGATATTTTGGCAGGGGCGTCGCAATTTCTTCAAAAGTGGAGACGGAAAGAAAAAAGTGCTGTGGCCTATCGGTTACAGTTCGTCGCCCCAGACCCAAAAGCGTTCAACATCGTTTTTGATAAAATCAAGATATAACAAAACCTTATCATAAATCTCTTAATGCAGCAAGCACGGAAACATTAGGCGTAATAACTGATGTGGCAGTGTTAATTAATGAAAGCCATGTCATTATGATCGCCGGTTGCACAGTTACTAAAAGGGCACCTGAGCTTTTTGCCATTGCTACAATGTGGCATGGTAGCAAAAACCAAAACATCTTAACTTCTTTGTGACATAACATTTTTGAAAAAATTACTTAATAAAAAATGTTAATAGGACGAGAGAAGATTTCTGAGTGTTAGAAAAGTTCAATTATAAACTTTTCAGCTTTAGCTTTCTTACATAAAAATAAAGGTTCCGGTACCTTTTCTTAAGGGTTTAGTGATGCTGATTAGAGCGTGGCTCAAACCGTAAAGGACGATACCGCAGATATAAATTAGTAACGTATTGCTGCGAAAGTATTTCTCAGGCGACTACGCCTTTTGTCTTCTGTGACTCTGGTCTGACTTGGGAAAGACCTAGGTGATCTTCACAAGCCCGAAACTCATTTTTCCAAGCAACTGTCTAAAGCAAAACATAGTTTTTCGCAATTTTAAAACGGTTGTTCTCCTTTAAGGTTAAACGCTTTCATGATCAAAGAACCCAAACTGACTTAGTGCACATTGCGAAGGCTTACGATAACTATGTTTGTACATGCGTTGTTGTTAGCTAGCTTTGTTCCTTAAGGTCGAAATGGCTTTAGGGCTAGCAATACGTGGAGACAAATTCATCGGCCGGTAAAAAATTTGCTCAATGTTATACCAAATACACAGAATTAAACCGTGAGTGGGTCAATTACAACGTCCTATCATGTCACGCATCTATTCATACACAATAGCTCAAAATTAACATATTGTACATTGCGAATCGTTACGATAAATGAATTTACATATTGTGTATTGTTGTGTTCTCGTGTCACTAGTTCTCTTTTACAAGACCGAAAAACAGCTCCATACTGACTTAGTGGCTTTTCGAATCTTGCTTAAAGGGATTAGCTTGTGTTAAAACTAATTAAGACCAAATTTAATGTTTCTGGGAACATTTTTGTTGAGAGAATTTGTGCTGTGAAGCTTACCGTCCTTCGGATTATAAAATGGCATTTTATATGGTAAAAAAGCTCAGGACCATGTTTTCATTTTTTGAATATCTGTTTAATTAAACTAACCACATCTTTTTGCAATTTGTCTACGTTTCAAATGTAGCGTCGCGAACTCACCTTTGCCGTTTTGATTACTGGGCTGCTTGATTGCTCATTAGAGACGCTACGTACGCCCTAATAGTCCCATAAGGACCAGTAATGCTGCTCGGCAGAGTACCATAATGCCCTAGAAACAAGGAACAACCCATATATCTTAGGAGAGCTGAAATGAGTACTTCCTCGCCCAAATTCTAGGTGAGCTGCATGCTCAGGTGCACACGCCAGCTGTTTGCCCCATTTGGCGCGACAGCTCGACAATTGTCGCCTTGGCCCGCCAACGAGTTCGGGCCATTGTTTAGATGTATGTGCTCTAATAGGTGTTGACAAAAACGACAGTTTATTACAAAATATGTATCACAAAACATCTAAAGTACGTCACAATAGTACGTCCAAATAAATCAAAATTCGGACAGACAGCGTCGCATAAGCATCTTCAGGCGGCGAAAATCTGAGGCAATTAGAGAACACACACATATAAAAATCCAAGGATCAACTAAGTACCCTAAAGCGAAGCATATTAAGCACTGTATATATAACCGCACTCTATTAAAAACATTTTGCGAAATGAATATTATGCTCCATATTGCTGAATGTCCCTGAAAAATTCCGTAACACTACTTTGAGCTCGTGATTTGTAATTTCAAGCTATATAAAATGGAAAGTATAGATAAGCATATATACTTAAGCCTCATCATGTGCCAAAAATATAAAACAGTCCATTTTAATCAGACAAATATAATGCATTTAGTCATATAAAATGTTGATAAATATCAAAGTATATAATTATCGAATATTAACACGTAGCACCACACGTTTAATACAGAACTCGGCCACAATGAAATCAAAGCAAAGACCGTATATATACCCAGCTACTGTCCCGGTGATTAGACCTTACAGCGTTGAATAACCATGAACCTTAAAACATCGGCTGGTCATACAGATGTCGACGGAACGTTAAAATTATGATCTCCACCTGATCTAAGTTTTGCATTTCTATTTTTTGTATTGTCTTACCCCATTCACTCCGAAAAACCATTTTTTTTAATATTTTTATTACATCATGTATAATCATCAAAGTGACGGATGCGACCAATTTTAGGTTTACTTTAATAGTTTTACTTAGAAAATAAAAGCAAAACAAAAAATTTTATAGAGACGCCAAAGACAATCCTCGATAGATAACATAGTCAGTACAAACAATTTTAAAAGTTAGCAAGTGTTACATAAAACATCTTACTGCTGATTAGATCTGACTTCAATAAACTTTAAAGAACAAGCGATCAATCCTATTTTCGCATTTTGATAACAAACTGGGGTCAGCGGAATATAAAATCTGAAGAGTTAGCGGGAGACGTAGTTTTTGCACAATTTTCACTTAAGCCTAACACTTACACAACATCTACTGGTTTTGTACTGGCTAGATTGCCACAGTGCAATTTAAAATACTTGCGTTGTTGCGCACTGTGGAGCTAAAAACCAGCAGCTGTATTGTTACGTTGTCAAGCCATGATTTTGAAAAATTTATGGAATAGTCGTTGCATAATCAAAAATGTTTATAGCTTTTCCCATGCAGTAATTTTTTGGTGGCTTACTAAGTATACATGCTAATATTTGGTAAGGAAATTGCACCTCCAAAGACTCCGACCCCCCTGCCTTGACCACACACTTTGATTTTCGGACTTTGATCAATGTAAGTTTCCTAAACCTTGACGTGTAATCGTGTGACGTAAATGTGACATGTTATGGTTGGCTTAAACGCAGAAAACAACTAAAAACGCAGAAAAACACAAGTATATCAATACCAATAGTCCTAATCAAACAAAAGCAATTATGAACTGTCATATTCGCGCAGGAAAACGGTGTAAGAGCGGCACTATAATTTAATCGTAAATGGCAAACCGACGAAATTCTGCATATCATTTCACCATTATGTTTCACTAATGACAAAAACCGAAAATTTCTATGTTTACCCATCACATTAAGTTTTCAAGAAATGCTAGAAATATAGAGAATATTTTAAGTTCGGATTTCATCATATGGATAAGAGATCAAATACTACTGCTTTTAGTGTATTCCGAAACCTCAAAACTATGCATAAAATACACAAATTCGAAAAATGCTATGCCAAAATATAGTATTTCTTCAAATTCTTCAACTATGACAATTGTGTTGTGTCTTACGTTGAAAATGGCAGGTCTGACAAACAGTGTTGCATACCTAGGTCATAACAGTCCTCACCAGAGAACTTTTTGATTGGATGCCTTTGAAATACACATTAGTAAGCCTAAATGTCGGGCCTCAGAATGATACTCCATCAGATTCGGTATTGCGGAAGTTGGAACAAAACTAATTTGAAGAACTATACAAACACAAATCCTAGCGCGAATTTATATTCTATAGCGCGTCAGATAAGAAATTGCCATAATTCATCAAGCCAGTCAACAGTTATGAATTACACCGACTGACTGACAAAAGAATTTTTGCACAGTTTACACGCTATAGTCTAGTCGCTCTGTTTCATTTTGTGCATACACATGTCTACTGATTTGATTCGTAGCTCCAATATATGTCCACAGCTATGTATTTTTTTATTACATACACCAAAAAGAGATCCATAAATCTATAACTTCGTAACCTTTTTGTCAATTGTATATATGGCAGCGACCTTCACGCTTTGCCGAACATACAAAATGATATGGCCTCAAATTCTGTTCGGATCATATCAGGACGCTAATTTTCATCAAGAAGAATAAGCTGGATTCACTGGTTGAACCTTTTCGCAAATTTTGAGCAAAAAGTTTGAAGTGTGAACGCACCTTAAATTTGTACTCGAATTAATTCGAACTTGCATTATCAATACGACTTATATTTTACCTCCATATATTTTTTAACTTACTGTATTATCAGAACACAAAATAATTATTATAAAGTGTTTCAATGTTAATCAACTGTGATTTCACTCCGATGTTGATTCACAATAATATAAAATTCACAGTCATACTACAGTTTCGTTACAACATTCGCGAAGTTTAACGGCGAAAGTAAGAACCGTCAGGTTCACCACTGTTGTATCAAGTGCACGCAACAAAAATTATAATCCAATGGTTAAGTCCTACTTGGACACATTTTTAAAGATTAGTATTTACCCTTCACTTTTATATTTATTGAATAATAGTACTGCTTACCTGAAAATTCCTAAAAAAATTTTTTTGGTTATAACAGGTGACTTGGTGCTGTAAGTACTCAAACACACATTGCCAAAACATATCCCCGTCCAAACATACACATCCAATTTATTGAACCATCTATTCCTCCCAAACATGAAATTATCAAATTGATAATAATTTCCCAACGTTTTCGAAGCAATAACTTTATACAATCAAATGACATCACCAATTTTTATTGAAAATATGTGTTTCCCTCCGTCCTGAGATAAGATCCAAAATTATACAAACTTCCAAATATTGTAATAAGGTGGCTTGCTATCATGCCACTGAGGTCGCAGTGCACCGGGTCAATGAAATGGTACTGTCAGGAAATTCAATAATTTTGACGTAGGACGAGTGATGAAATCATATTATGAAATCATAAGCACTACGTGAATATTTAAAATCATTCAACGCTGGCTAGGAAAACAATAAATCCAAACAAATAAAACCACTCAAAATACATCGTTCAGACGGAACGTATATGAATAATATGAAATACAAGAGTTTTATATTCTGGTAAATTAACACAAAATAACGCACGCAGCAAAGTATGATTACACACAATGATCGAAAAATACATTTTGTACACAAGCGAGGTTAAAGAAAATAATAAATTATTGTTTGTTTTTCCGTACTAAACGGCCATGGATAAGACGTAGAGAATATAGTATTTGCCGTTAACATATCTATTTACTGTGGTCCTTTTACTTGTACATACTATGTAGAGCTTAGCCATACAACCTGGTGCATGAACGACAGTGTTTTTAATTTAAATTTAGTTGAAACTCATTGCCTAGGTTAACTCAAACACTATCCTCGTTGACAAATTAAGAACGGATCAGAGAATTTCGTCACATTCTTCATGAAAAAATACACCATTGCTTGCCTAATAACTCTAAAATGTTTTGCAGTGGCAAGCGATGTTTGTTAATGGGTTCTTGGCTTACTGGCAACTTTCCAAATCATGATACACAAGACCTTTCATGCTATTTTATCTTCGTAGCATCATACACTTTCGCTTGATTGACGTGAAAACATTGCAAAATAAAGATTGCAAGCTACTGACGATGGAAATGTGTTGTTTCACAGTATTACTGTATTTGTCATTCAATATATTTTGAAAAGTGGCTAGAACAAAATTGGCGTGCGGTATTTTCGGCTGCCCCCCGGCAAAACGGAGGTACCCCCGGCTCGAAGCCCCTTGGTGAGAAAAATAGACGTCTAAACGCGACAAAATCCGGGAAAAATTTGGCGCACCGGCAAAATCCGGGACCCCCGGCAAGTGAGCCGGCCCCCCGGCCATAATTTCCGATGTTTGGACTAGCCAGAATCAATCAGTTATATTACAACGGTTTACATGGCGCTTGCTTTTAAACAATTCTGATTTGTATTAAATTTAGCAGTTACTGTTACTGACATGGGCTGCTCTTTTTTGAAGGCAACAACAACTGAAACAAAAACAGGGTCCTGTATGTGAAACCATGGCAAATTAAACAATATTGCAAGCAAATTTGTGGAAATAATTAGTTTGTCCAATGTCCCCTTATATACTATAAGGATAAAGCTGCTGACACTATATTTCAGTTTATTCATCATAACACAGGTACAGTCCGAATTATTTTTCGATAGTAACTATAGCAGCTTCCTTATTAAGTTACTCGGTTCCTACAACGTTTGCTGTCAAAAGTTCGTAAAAACGTAAAATGTTATGGCGCTGTTGTGATGCATAAGACAATTTAATAAGAATGTCTCTGCCTAATAAGACTTTTAACTCCAACTCTAGCGTATTTACAATAATTCGTAAATTTGTTTGTGTATAGTGAAATGTTTCACACTCACACCGATACCACGAATCGAACCGGTGCTGTTTGATTGAACGCGGCGGACGCAAACCCCTGAGTTACCTGTTTTGTTGCTTGGCTGCTTATGGAAACCCGCAAATCGAGCGAGTGATACCGCGCGCGCAAACATACACTACATGACTAAATCAGTTAACACAACGTTTACTGTGCGAGCTGCTGCTTGGACAATGGCTAAAGTAACATTTTTGATCTCTAAGAGCTGAATATTCACGGCAAAATCTATGGTGAATAGCATAACAAAATAGGCCCAGGTCGTTAGAAAAATAACAGCTTACAGCGGTCGATCTGGAGTTGCCGGCCTCGACGTAGGCTTAGTATATAGCTCAGACGGGGACCTTTGCTTAGACTAAGACTTAGTGTATCAAGAATGGCTAGCTGGAATTCCACCTGTCTCTAAAAGTTAATTGGGCAATAAAATATATAATGTAGTCAACAAATATCCATGAAATCAACTAACACAAATGAGTAATTTTGTCATCATAACAGTAGCGATGTCGTTACACAGTGTCACACGGAGGTCTATCTGGGTCGCTTAAATAATTGTTGTAGTATTCCGCGTCTAGCCTAGCTGCGGACAGTTGGTCAGAATGCTTTTCAGTCATGTGACGTGAAGCAAATTCAACTGAAACAAAACGTTTAAAGCAAATATCGCATTTTTGGTTACCGTCAACCGTTGGCAAGATATGATCGGAGACAAATTTAGCTGCCATGGACTCCGGATCACGAGGACCAAATTTGATAAACTCATCTTGTGATAACCGCTTTGTGCCAGGCTCATGCGGAAATAGACTCTTCATACGAGACTCAAATCCCGATATATGCTGAAAGAAAATCTGTATCACACACTTAAACGCAACATGAAAGTCTCTCGAGAACATTAGAGAATATATAATTACGATGTACAATGAAAAACTAATGTTCTATTCTAACTCGAATATTTACGCAGGCCATCTCTGGCGAAAATACATAGTGTAAAACAAAAGCAATACGAGATAATTTATTTCCAGCGTTGTTTGTGTGCCACTTTATCCTCATAACTTTCGCGTCTCTGCAAACATTCTCGAAAACCGAAACAGACAGCGCTGTATATAGTGTGAAGCATCATGTTTACTGTAAAATTAGTAACAAATCTTTATTACTATAAAATTATTTACTAGTATTCGCATGCGAGGGAAAAACAAAGCGGCCACGGTTTTATTATTTTTAGTTGCCATTTTGTGGAATCACGTGTAGCAGGTTGTGTTTTATGTATATACCGCCCTAAACCCAACAACAACAACAACAATTACTGAAAACTCATTAAATATTAGTGTTGATCGCTAAATGACCAAACCATCGTATGTGGAGTATCAAAAACCTTATGCACGGTTTATTGCGCTGTCAACGATTTTGAGATCGTGAACTGACGTGACGAAGAAAAAACCCATAAATATGTAGCCCATATATATTAGTATATTCGCCTAAACTTTGCACATCATAGTAGGTCATAATCTCATCCACCACTGACGACAGAGTGTATACTTTTTACGCTAAAATTATTAAAGTACTAGTTCAAACAGAGTTTTGCCACTATAAAATAATAAAACTAGGCACTCTGATCATCTACTTTATTAAGATAAATTTAGCATCGCGAAAGATAAATTTCAATTGGCTGCGCCATTTGAGTTGATTTCAATCAAGTTTGGCCAATGGACAGGCATGGATAGAAATGAAATACTATTCAAGTTAAATAAATCTAAGAATATTAATAAATCTAGAAAAACTTACGTTGTTAATATTCTCGGGAGTGGCGGAGTTCAAAGGACGACCACGCATTGTTATCACTCCGACACGTCGAGGCTCACAATGTTCGAAAGGATAAAACCGTGAGCCATAAAAATCGACAGAGTGCACAATTCGTAAATAAAGTATAAGTCGATCGAGAATTTTTGTCATGCAATCGTCGCGTTCGATACTGGCAGCTAATGGGCATTGAGTGGTATCACTGCTGTTTATATAATTTTTTGCCACATGCGAAGTTTTTAGTTTTTCTGCTTCTAGTTCCATAAGTTTGGCCATATTTTCTTCAAGTACACGATCCAGATTGAGCATTAATGGATTTTCCATATCAACGGCACGCGGCGGCGGAACTGGAGGCTAAAATGCATTTTACAGTCACTCATACACAAATCTGTCGATTTGACACAAAAGTGATAATATAAATATTGTTAAGGGGATGTTAGTATTATATTCCATAGTACACTCCATAGAACAGCATCGTCCAAAGCATATATCACAGTGGGCCCTGGGTGCTGTCGGTTAAACATTAATTCTAAAAACTGAATATTCCTAAGTTCTAAAACGGTTCAACTTACATATTCCACAGGTTCAGGCTTACATATTCCACATAATAGGCTTAGGCTGGTAACCGTAAATAGCGTAGTTAACTTGCATGGATTAGAAATGTTACGTATATGCACACAAAATACTGATTAAGTTTGCACATACAGTACGCGTCAGAAATGACCGTCGCGTTTCGAGCGAGTAGCTCGCTCGAGATTTCGACGCTATTTAAATTAATAGTAAGTTGTATTTTTTGAACGAATTTATTTTGAGCGAGTCCAGAGCAAGCGACGGTCATTTTTGGCAGATGCTGTATTGTTCTGTATTAAATTAGCTACCGCCAAAGGCAATACCTGCTGGTTTGATAAATTTGGGACAGATACCGGATTATCTGTTGTTTTAGCCATTGCACCAGGCTGGGTATCCGATGCTGCGCCTTCTTCAGCCACATCTGATTTCGATTCTAGCAGCTGTGATACCACTGCCGTAGCAGAACAAGGCGCCGAACATGGGGTTTCATAGCCCGGAATAATCCATAGATTATATTTTTTGTCCAGGAAATGTATTAGTGACTTTGCCATCTGAATGTCACGGATAACGATTGACTTGTCAGCTTAAATAATGTTAAAGTTATTTCAGAGAAACGCTTTGTGATACTACTCACGGACAAAAGTGTAGTCGCGGACGGAGGCCACTTAGCCACTCCTGTCTGGATGCGGGCGGAAACAATTATTTCGGCTGGACCCGAATGGACCGAATTTTGCACGCATACGGACGCCATTTTGCCTGAATAAAATTCTGTCCTGACCAGACGCTGACGGTCGCAATTTCGTCTGGACACGAACAGACGCTATTGCGTCCGTCTATTGCGTAAATACTTTTGTCCGTGACTGAGAAATGACGATTCATATACTAATGCTAAACTAATCACACAAAAAATATTATAATAAATTAATCCTAAGCTAGTCACTTAAATGTCGTCAGCCCTATTTTTCTTAAGCAATAAGGAAAACAAACAACTAATATTGAAAATTCACTGTAACAGTATTCCACATAACTTTTACTCTGCCTCAATCGGAATAAACCGCAATAAACTGTAGTTGCAATTCTATAGAAATATTCTATAATGTTAGTTGTAAAATAAGATAAATGCAGAGCAAAGCAAATTAGATATACTTTATAGTTCGATTTTTAAGTCCGCACGCCTGACGGCCAACACAAAATATTTGTTTTTTCATCAAAATATGTTAAGAAAACCTATAACTGGCGAAACAGTAATTTTGAAAGAAAAACTATAACGGCAAATTTAATAAAAAATTTCTAATTTTTCATTTTTTAAATAAAAATAAGGAAAATAATTTGCATCCAAAATCAAGAAAAACGTATTCTTTAATTTTTTATTACAACTAGTGAAGGTTAGGCAAACTACACTCCTACGAATAAATTTTTGTTTAGTTCCTAAATATGTACGGCTTTGCTTAAGTTCAGACTATCATATACCAAACCCATCACAAATAACTTGGCTTATGCCGGAGCTGGTCTCACGAACTTTAGCTATTTGACTATTCAAATGAATGCAATAAGACATTTATCAATTGGCTCGATATCTGTCTTAAAATGCCTTGCATACATTATCGTTTATATACACAATGAACCAACCGAAATGTAACAGCAAACAACACCGCGGGTGTGTTGAAATCGGTTCAATGTTTAAACAACGCTACTGACCTTGTCATGTTTAGCATTTAGCCTTGATACGATAGGGAATCAATACGCCAGGTTACGCAGCTGGAACATGTCATTAGGTACTATGCGCTACGTTAAGAAAATCCAACCACAGGCTCAATTTTTCAACAACGCTAAATTTACTTTCACTACTTTGCCCTGATACGATAACGACTTGTTTACAACAGGTTGCATGATGTCCACGCTACGCTATGGAAGTCAAACAATGGGTTCAATTTTCAATAACGCTACATTATTGTTCTGCTCTGGTAGGATCCCGAATCAAATTCTGCCCAGGTATGATAAATTACGGTGTTGAGTTAAATTCCAGTTTGTCAATTGAAATATTTCTATCGTTGTTAAAAAATTTTTGGAAATTGAATATACCTGAAATACCGTCCGCGTTTTGCAAGCGCCGAACACGAGGTGGATCCCACTCACGAACAATCAATTCTCTGCCACGTAATCGCAAATTACGTAGTTTCGCGATTATTCTGTCCAAATTTGCAGAATGCCAATAGGTAACAACAGCGTTCAGTTGACTATAGTCGCGCTGGTTTGAAGCATTCGTATCCGAGTCAGGTGGTCGCACAGCAAGACGTAAAAATCCACCATGCGCTCGTGCGCAATGCGTATTCAACTCTTCGAATGGTACATCTGGCGGTATGTTACTCACTGTTACAGCAACAGATTTATGAATCTTCGCTTGCATTGTAGAAAATCCACAGTTATGCGACTGCTGTAGGACAAAGCGCTAAAAGATTACAACAATCGTCGAATGTAAAAGGATAGACCACAATATTAAATAAATCTGGGCATTGAAATCCCTCGACACTGCGATTAGCCATTGTTCTAAATTATTAGGGAACACAACAACGCATACTTTAAGCATATTACAGGTTCCTACATTAAGTAATAGCAGGTTTCTACATTAAACAAATTGAAGCGTGATATAGAAATTACAGTCTGCTCAAACGCTAACCCAACTATAGTGCGATATACTGATTATAAAAATACAATAAATTGTATAAAAACCGTAATCACTGGGCAGGAGTAATAGAGTATTGGCCAGTTGACCGCTGCTCGCTCCTTGTAAAACGACATTGCGGGCTAGTGCTGTTCCTGTCGTACACATGAATTACTAATCATTACAGTCGGATAAATAATAAAGCCACATCATAAAATAAATGTTGATGCTCCAACGTAGCTACTTAAGATGACTCCGCCAACCGTGCTATTTTGTAATTTTTGTAACAGTCGCCATAAACGCATCATTATTATTATCCTTTTGATACTACTTTGAATGCATTGTCGTATATTATTTCATACTCAAAGGCAGCGCTGATGACCCACAAGACATCGCGACGCGTAAGTCTAGTCCTAAATTAAATATTAGCCAGCTGAGCAAAAGTTTAACCCCCGCCCCATGCCCTGAATATGGCACGAACTTATGCATTCGGATAATAGCTATACAATTACGTAGAGCAACTGATGGAGAAAACTTGCTTAAGATGCCGCATTGGGATACCCTTAGTTCGTCAGTTTAGGATGGTGCCCATACTACACTAGTACCATCGCTTCGCAGCGATGATGAGCGATAAATAGCGATAAATAGCGAAATGATTCTCCCATGGGAAAGTGTGTTCGGACGTACAAAATTTACTAAAAATCAGCTAATTATGGTTAAGTACTGTAATCCGGATGAGCTCGTGAAAATTGGGGATAGCCCCACAATGGTTCATTGTTTAGGCAGTGTTCCAGTCGCGAGCTCACCCGTAGCGTTTTCGTAATTGAGTATATCAACAGTTAGCTTAGGAACTCACATATAGGACGAACCCAATGAACAATGTTTGACGATAGTGATTCCGCAATGGGCCGCCAATTATTGCGGTAGTGCGATGATCCTTCTTTGCGAAGTTAGAATCAAAAGTTGTATATAGTACACTCGTAAACCTAGCCATCAATGTGGTCCTTACGTTCTCCAAATGTAGCCAAGTCGGGGTTTTTGTTAGAAAATCAGACGACGTTCGCATAGGAATATCTTTCTGAACCTTAATCATCGGAATTACGGGCTGAGGCAACGTTTCAGCCTTTTGGATAAAAATTCCCATGGAAGACCGATGGACAATTAGAAAGGATCTCCCTTAGACCTGAATTTGATCGTGAATTAAGCAGGTCAGATTATTTGAGTTATCTAGGTCAAATTGTGGTGGAAATTCAATACTCTTCGCAAACTAGTGACTAAGAGGACCATTTAGCAAAATTATTACTCATGTGCTCCGATCTTGAGGATGGTCTTAGTCTTCGAACCATCAATTTATAACAGAATTCCCATTACCGTGACAGAGTTAATGCTAATGATAATTCTTATTCTAGGACGCAGATTTGAACCGGATGTAATAACCTACAGCGTATAACGTAAGACATAATAACCCGAAGAAATAAAGCTCTTCCAACTTGGCAATTTGGTAATTTTAACCTATCCTTCGGGACGGCAGGAAAATTTAGGATGAAAATCACGACCTTACCAACCGCTACTCGATAGTTTATTCGTCAAGATTCGTGCAGTATCCTGCGGGATCCGTGCTTTTCGCTAGCAGCATAGAAAACAGTCCCGCCAAGTTGAACTTAAGATTAGGTCACCAGTAGACAAACAATCGGTCGAAATTTCCATTTTAGAAATCTCCCCTGGATCCGGATGGATCCAGCGCCTATTTAGAAATGTACAAATTTGCACATATTTCGCTGATAAAATAAAATATTTTTCCCAAGTTTGATAAGTTAGGAAATATGTACAAAAGCAATAGGAAATTTCTAATACAAAATCTTGCTTTTAGGGAAATCCCAAAAGTGGGAAAATTCGGTCCTAATCTACTTTTACCGAAACCCATAAGCCGAGCATTCAGCATTTCGCACTGCGCGTTCCTGGTTCGCAGTGGTTCACGAGTGTAACCATTAAAATGGCTACGCACGATGCGATTTCCATTCACGCTTGAGAGTTGAGCTTAGATCATGAAAAACACGTTTATACCTTCGTATTTCCTTTGTATTTGTGTTGAACAAGTATGTGATTACCAAACGCGACCGAGTAGTGAACCCCACTGTAAACGATTGTTAGTGGACGTGAAATCCGCCTTATTTTAAATAGCCCCCTTCCTCAAATCGGTATCCACCTCTGTTCTTTATTACGTATGTATATCGGGAACTTTTGCCATACCGGCACGCTTAACCAGTCATTATACGTATGTTATGTCGTGATGAACTGGCCATCGGCTTTAGGTAGAGCTAGAATGAAAGCGACAGCGAACACCATTTGCTGTTTAAAAGTTGTCAGCATGATTATGTGCGTATATATACAAACCGGCTTATAACTATTGTATTCCCGGGAGCACCCGAACCCCTACTTAGAAATTGTTATTCTCTGAAATTTGAACAAATTTTCGCCTCACTCTGTATAGGATGATAGGATGTATATCGGATTATGCATCGTTAATTGAATCTGAAATTTATGCACTGTCAGGTCATGTCATTCAAACGAGTCGCACCGATTCGACGCCGTACCTCAACCGTTGTAGTGTATTGTATATACTGTTACCATTTGAAGCTGTTGTCATTGATTTGTTGTATAGCGTATAACACTTGTACCTTGTAATGGAAATCCGTATCGTGGACCATAGCAATTGATTTGATGTAGAATAAGATGAGCAAACTCCGAATCACTCTTCCCCGATTTCCTTTGTACCCTTGAAGCGTACTTTTGACCCCAACTCCAATATTTCCTGACTAAAATGCCGCCCTTAGCTTGCCTGATAAAGCCAACTGGCGTTTTACGATTAGCCTCGAGCGAGCCGCTATGCTTAGGCGCCCGATAGAGCACCGCCGCGCAGTTCACTTTCAGCCCAGTCCTATGTGGAGTAAGGTACGCATAGCCGTCGTCAAAAAAATTTAACTAACGCTGACCAGATTGATCTGAGCAACGCGGCTGTGAGCGTTCCATTAAGGGAACGAGGATCGCGACATTAAGACCAGACTCAAATCGTAGTATCAGCGGTACCAACGTAATCCTTACATCTCTTTCGTTTCTTTATTTCAATGGACGGATGGATATCGCTGTTTGCAGGTCATTCTTCGTCTATAGTATTCTGTGCTATACGTTTTTGAATAGATCTGCTTGTTGTTGGCTGCTCATTGCCAGAAAACGCCGTCTTACTACTTTGTTGACACCATAAGAATTTTTTCTGCACCGTTGTGAGTTCATATCGATAGCGACACTTCTTAACTTATTTGTTGCGCTCGAGCATCGAATCTGAAGGCACACTCACAATTAGGGCAGCCGACGACGTCGCGAGCGGCGTCGTACCTGAAGGCACATTGACAATTGTGGCAGACCACGACATGGTCGCGAGCGGTGTCGAACGTGGCATCACATTGACGATTGGGGCATTCATCCTTTTCAAATTTTGCTCAAAGAAAGATTTTTATCCGAAAACCTACAGCTAAAACCACACGTGTATGCGTTTTAATAGTAATTAATTTATTAAATGACTTAAGATTTAGTACATGGTTACATTTAACATTTATATTTATTTTTATAATTACTTCTGTTTTCATTTATATTATTTAGAACTACTTCAGTTATGTTGAATAAAAAGAACAATTCTGGTATATATAGCGGTTGATTTCCATTTCTTAGGGAAGGCACAATTCAGGTACAAGTAATGATTTCAAATTTCCGAAGTTAGAACGCCTAAATCAAAACAGTAATAGTTTTAGTTGACCCGATATCTTGCAGTTCGCACTAAAATGGTAAACAATGCTTTTAGAATATCCCGAATTGATAAGCGTTTATCGATGTTAGAGGTGTACAATTTATTTAAAACATTGCACTTTAAAATGGTAAAGGCTAAATAATTAGAGCACTAGTCCTTATAAGTGCTTTGTGGATTATATACAACTTAAAGCACAATTTCCTGCATTCCACCGTAAGGGCTTTGTGCAATATAGACGCCATGCACAAAAGGCGATTGTTAACTTCGATATACTAAGCCAATAATTTGACCACAAGTGATACCTTTATGTGTACAAGTCGAAATATTGGAAGTGAAATGTAAAAAATTGACCGAAAATTGGAAAAAATCTTTCTTATCAAAAAGATCTATCGGGGCAATACATGAGATGATGTCAATTTTTAAATCCAAAATATTGACGTTATGATTATAGGTATCAACCTTATTTAATTTCATCACGTCTGTATAAATGTCGTGATAAGTATCAAAAAGTTAGTGTCACTAATAATCGACATATCATCTATGTTCCTAAATACATGTTTGAAACGATTTCTCCTTTGTATATCACAGCTCATAATAAATAAAAAATTCATGTTCATATGTGTATAAATATAACTGCAATATATGGTGCTGCATCAGTGCCCATCAGTATGCTAATCGTTTGTTTAAGAACTAAGTTACCAAAGGAAAAAATATCAACCATTCAAGTCATTCAATAAAATCTTTGGCATTCGTAATTAGATTTTCTTCTACAAGGGTTACACAAACATGCACCAAATTTACCAGTTGCTATAAATTTCTTACAAGAATTCTGAAAAAAATCTCTAACCATAGTAGATAATTTAACCATCATATTATTATGATCCAACTGTGTATACACTGTGCTAAAATCATTATGTATTAGCAGTATGCATTTTCTTTTTGTAATTCAAATTATTGACTGTATCAAGTATCCTGGGTTGCTATTAATAAACCAGCATTTATGAAATTTTCAGAATTTACATTTTAATTTAGACATACAGGCAAACCTTAGATATATAAGCTCAAACACGAAACCTAATACTTTATCCAAATTTGCTGGAGAATAAGAATCTAACAGGATTCTTATGGAACTTGGGTATGGCCTGAACAAAGGGCCGACTATAATGATCCTGCTCAAACAAATCACAAAATTTAGATTTTATGTAACATTTTGTGATTCATAATCATGTTTGGTATTAACAGATGAAGAATAAGTAATACCGCCAAATTTTTCCAAATCATCGTAACCAACTCTTTGGCAATAGAATAACAATATATTTTACAGACAAAACTAAGGTTTTGCTGTGTTTTATCCGAAACTTTACAATAAGATCATACAATAACCATACATCATTTTATAGTTATGAATTCGATATAATTTTCAGCAAACCCCAAGCGGTTAAATATGACAAAACTTACAAAATCAGTACAAGCCATAAATATTTGAGCGGAGAGGAGCGAAACGTTTTTGTTTTCGTCAGCCCGGGTAAAATCGGTACCGTCTATTCGTCCATCGAACTCCTCAACTACTGCTGGGCCAATTTAAATTTTTTATCCCAATATCATTCAGGTGCAAAAGATTAGCTTAGCTTAGACAAATAGCATTAGCTTTTGTCAAAATTTAGACAATGGAAAGATATATATATTATATATAGTAATTAACTTATTAGTTAAGTGCGTTACCCTATTGTTAGAATTTTCAAACAAAAATAGCTATTTTTCAATGAATAATTAGTTTAAAGCGATTATAAATTATAAAGGTGTGTACAGCAAATCTCGTCGTGCTGACTACAAATCTGGTGTTTATTACTATTCAAACATGTTAAAAACATGTTTATTAATTAATTAATTAGCTAATTACTAATTATTATATTATAATTACCTAATTTTGTAAAATTTTCGAAGTGCTGAGAAATGAAAAAATTGCACACGGAGGTTTTTGATGCTGCTAATCACGAACATCACATTTCCGAAGCTCTAAAACTTGGCCGTATATGCTAATTAGTTAATTAGATAAATTTATGCAAATTTTAAAATCACCCCAATGTGCTCCGCTCACTTTTTGTAATTTATTACGTTCACTATTTTCGATCATCTTGTCGTGAACATTCTTTCAGCCAAGCTTTAAAAGAGTTAACCGAAGACAACAGTATTCTTAACGGTGTATAAGAGGTCCGCGACAATCAGATCATTACACTAATTATGCATCTCCAAATGTCAAAAGTTCTACTATAGTTTCACGAGCTAAACAAATAATTTCCCTTTTAAAATATGGCGGTAACAAATCTTCTACAGCAAAACATGACTATACAATGACAAACGCATAAGCACACAATTATAAACGAATAAACACGCGAGTGTACATGTACAAATAATTGACGATATCAATACAGGATATGCAAGAACACACATACAATAAATCACAGTTTGCTTAAATGACAGTGGGAGCACGATTACCTATAACAAACAACGCAAAATTCACCAAAGTTAGATGTGCTCGACCAATTTATACTCGATCAGATACACACCCACACGTACTCCCTCAGGTGCGAGGACTTTGAATTCGGCTCAGGACCATGGTTTTGTTCTAATATCTACAGCGGACTTAACCTTATTGTTCAGTAATGCTGCCTATTACACTGTGGTAAGAATTGATACACCACGTAACGATCTAGAATGGATCTGTTACACAATTATTATTATTAATGATATTTATACAATTAATTTCGCTCGTACGAGACTAGCAAAAAATGTTATTGATTTGCTGTTGCCGCTAATTGAACTTATACGTTTAAATCGGTTGATAATTTATAATTTACGTAGGCGCTAACTTACTTTGCCAAGAAACGTATAAGTCTGCTCTCGTGGAGGCGGCACTTCATCAGATTCGTCTAACAATCCAGTCTTTCGCTTCACAAAATAACTGAAACATAGTGGCAAGAACTACTATCAAATACAAATGTCAAATGGAACTCTCGCTAAAAATAAAAAAAATTAATTTGGTTTAAATTTTTTTCACTAAACCGACTTCCACACTAACTCAGTGTCTTGTCAGGGCGTCAAGTGGTGCGCGCTCCGGGAAACTTCGTATATATTTGTTAAATTTGTATCAAGTCGCCAAAATTATAAAATCGATATATGACTGGTTACGTAAATTATTAAATTCAACAAATATTAAATGCTCCTTAGAAACCGCGATGCATCTAAAATGGATGTTTAGCGTTAACGCTAAACAATTTTGCATTTAATAGAAGCAATTTAAAAAAAACCCAAAGCAGCAGTTGGCTTCTTGTGGGAGACTGAAATTACTGTCAAGCGCCTATGACTAAATCTGCAGCTGCGCCCAAAAACACCACAAAACATTAAATGTTTGTAGTGGTGCAACTGGACAAACGGCTTGTATCTATTTTAACATGTAAGTGCACGCATTCATCTTAAAGTATATACATATATAGCGTTAGTCAATATCGTAATCGGTGTCGGCATTGTAATATCGATATCGGCCAAGCCCTAATTCTGGTGTGATTGAATAATGAAATAATATATTAACTGTGACGATAATATTTTGCTTAACAGATTTCGTTACTGCATAAATAGGCACGAGAATAACTAACCGAATGTTATTGTGATAGTTGTTTTATGAACCGGCAGTTGTATAGAACGTGAATACAATTATTGTGTAATAAAAAATTTAGCAACGAAATTATACATAGTCTCTTACCTGTAATCTCTTGAATGTTGCATAATTTCTAGATCAACAGCAGATGGTTGTATTTTGGACTCAGCCATTGTTTTCGGCTTGTCTAAAAATAAAATCTTCAGTTGACTCTATCCATTGTTTATATATAACAAGAAGATGGCTTTCCCCAGTGTCGTTATACCATAAATATGGGTTAAAATACAAAGACATAAATATGCCTTTGCACACTTCACGTATGTACGCTATTCAAATCGAGCTTATTCAGCCTAGTCGATTACAATCAAAACGTAGTCATAAATCCAAAAATCACCACGGATCTTTAGATTTTCACATATGTTAGCGGAGGTCTGAGATGGGGAGCGAATGTTCTTACTGGACTGAGGCGACTAAGGAATATCCGTATGCACTAAAATTGTGATCTTGAGAAATATTTAGAGAACGTGATTTAAAAACGAAAGCATGGAACGTTGAAAGACACCGGTGAAGCTTAATGCGTTATTGATGCTTAACTAAATTTTGGAAGCTGTTGTAAACAAAGGAATTAACTGTATACACAGATTAATAGTTTTTTCAGTACCGTTTCCTTATCGAAAATGCAAAAATAAGATATGAAACAAATCTAAAAAGTCAAACGTATAAATGATGTGTTAAACAACATACTTTGAACAATGTAACGGGAGTATATGCTATGAAAATAGGAGTAGGTATAGTGTTTGCATTTGCATAGCATAAAATTATCGACACTGCAATACAATGCTTTAGATAGTGCCTTTTTCATCAAATAATGTTATAAAAGCGCTAGTAGCAGTTTGCTATATCTGTGAATAGCCAGGTTTGCAGCTACTTTTCAGATCGGCATGATCCGAACACAATGAGACTAACAGGACATGCCATAAAGCAAGTCCACTAAAGAATTATTGCATCCGATTGTAGTTACACGTAGAGTACTGGTTTCCTTGAATCTCGGCAGATTTGAACTGTTTATTATATCTCATAAGTAGCATGGAGTTCCTAGTGGTTGCAGCATTGAATACTAATATTACGAACTTGTACGTCAGCCGTTTTCGATTGGTAGCCAGTCTTAAAGCGGGAAGACGTAATCTTGAAGCAACCACCATAGAGGCAGTAGTTGGCTGCTGGGCAGGCCGATATACAGTGAGTTACAGTAACCTAAACGGCTCATTACAAAGGCACGTATTATGGCTGACGCAGTCACACTATCTGATTGGCGGCGTGTCTTAGTGATTTGACATATTTGCAAAACTCCACTACGCGCAAGATCGAACAACTGATATTCAAAGCAGACTATATTGTCAAAATAGCCTCCCAAAATTTTTATATGCTCACACTGTCCTATTGTATGCCCGTTTTAAAGTTTAGAAATGGGGCTTGCATGCCTACTAAAACCGATCGTTTTAATTAATTATATTGAGCATTTATTAAAGCAGGGTTTCCACTGAGAACGCTAGAAAGAAACTCGTAAAATTGTATTTTTTTCGTCTGTCGCTCTCATTCATAACTTACCTTTGGATGAATGAATTTCTGTAATTATTTTATTCCATAGCAAAAGTGACTAGGATGTGCCCTTCAGTTGAATTCGGACAGCTCCGACCTCATCTTCCGGTCAAAATGGCGAAAATAATGTTTAAAAGATCTTTGCCATATCTGGCCATGCAGGTGCCGGTATTTCGCAGCCCATATCTTGCGACACAGACTTCGCATCGAAAAACGAACACCACAGTACACAATCAGCTTATCGCTAACCACGATTTTTTGTGACACCTCTACCTGGGCCGCTGTGGGCCGGAATATGATTTGTTGGCCCTTTGCCAGAAATAACGATTTTTTCAAATTTCGGCAAGTTATTGCGCGTTTATGCTTTACAATGAGTGCCTGTTAAGTTATAGCACGCTGGATACGATAATTTTGCTATTCTGGCTTTCCCACGGAGGGGCGGCCCAGTATTACAATCCAGTTCCCCCAGGTATTTTTAGCTCCCCTCAGTTCACCCTTCCAGGTATTTTTCTGTACTATTAAAAATGGCCATTTTCTCTGCGATGCAAAAAATATGAAAGTTTTTAATTACAGAACTAAAAAATACTTAAAATTTTTAACTGTGGGGCTAAAAAATACACCATAATCGCAGTCAATCTGTATGGTTTCACCATATAATGTAAATTGCTGTTGTATATTTACTGTTAATCATTATTCATGCTATTTTCGTGTTTTTCAGGCACCGGTTCGATCTGGGAAAACCTAATTTCTGGACCCCAGGTCCCCCTTCCCAGTTCGATCCGCAGATCGGTTTCTCCAGGTACTTTGTTGATAGTTTGGGAAAGCTAGTTGCTATCTAGAGTCTATCTTGACTATATTATACTTTTTCATGTGGTTTCGAGGGTTTTATGGCCGACGAACCCGATTTCCAAAATATCGTCTGTCTTCAGTAGTTTGGCTATGTATTGCGAACAATCAAGAATGGTCTGGATATTATATTTTGGTACGCTGCATACGCTGGTTTAATGCCTGATGCGTTGCCATTTGTTTTCCATGAGTTTATGGTCGATTAGGTTTTAGGTCTTTCAATAATTTCAGTGTTCCAGATGTTTTAGGTTGGCGTATACATCAAGTAGAGCATGTTACAGGTGCTGGCCTCTCCATACGCTAAAAATTTTGCCAGGGAGCATGAACCATGGGGACCCCTAGTTCCGAAGCGGGGTGGGCGCCCCATTTTGCCAGCAACTCTAAATTGGGGAGTCCAGAGGTGGTTACACAAAATGAATTATAAATGAAAATGACAGATATTAGTTTCAGGAAATGTTGCTTGAATCAAATTTGGAATGTCGCCAGCAGACATTCTATTACCAAATTACATCACTGACAGCATCTCTATCAAAATACCCTGGAATGTCATCAGCATATCAGTAAGCGTAAAATAGTCACAAATCAATTTATATTATCGCTAAGTCTATATGTAGCTCACAGTGCTAGCCAAAATCGATTTTCGTCTTACGAGTGAGCAAGCAGCCAGCGAGCAACGAACAAATTGTACAATTTATACATTTTTCTACCAGCAAGTAACGAGTGAGCAGTGGTTCAATTATGGCGAGTACTGTAGCTTTCTAATTAACCGACTTCGAAATTATTAAAATTCAGAATATATTTTTGCTTGGAGTAATATAATAGCATTTTAACGTATTTTTCACGCCTTCACAACAGATATTTTGTTGTTTTGTTATCAGTTTTCTTAGGATTTTGTCATTTATAGTCGAAATATAAGCAGTAGCATTGAGTTTTGTTATAACTGTTTTTGGCAGGACGACGATTTTTGATGTGTCCTCAAAATACATAGAAATGGTGGACGGGTTGACCAGAAAAAAACTCAATTTACCTGTGAGGCATGGCTGAAGGCTCTCAAATTCTGGCCACCCGGTTGTGAAGCAACTTTACGAGAAGAATGCTGGCGAAGGCTATCGATTAGGCATCGACGAAAAACAGCGCTGTGACCAAGAAAAATAAAAATCTTCACAAAGAAATAATTATCGAACACAGTAAAAAGTTCTGCATATTTCACATTATTCTTTCTAATTTAGTCCAACAGTTCAGTCAGTAATTCCTTTAACAATATTTATAAGAAATGTTTTCTTACATTGTCCGGTTTCATGGACTTCCACTTTACTAGAACCAGCTAGATCGTCGTCACACTTAGGCATTTCCATATGTTCCATTCGATCCCATTCATCTTCCAACCGCTCTTCCTCTGCGTAATCGTCTTCGTTTAGATACTTTAGTTCGCTCACTGTTGCACCCTCCATCAGAATCATTGCCGCGTCGAGAGTTTTGCGGATTTTGCTGTAAAACGTAAAATGACCGATATTATGCTAGCAGTTTCCTGCAGCAGAAGGCTGCAAAAACATTGTTCTATATCCGGAATTGGAAACTGTGATTTGCTAAAAATAAAGAATAATTTTTACAACGTAAACATCTTATACTATGCTACAATCAAAGGCATAACTTACTTGAAAAGACTTACTTAGCCAATTTATCATGAGACAACCAATGCCACCAGTCTCACGCAGTTAGTTTTAGTAAAAAAAGAAATATTTCCGAAAGATTGCATCAGTATATAATGAGAATAAGATTTACTTCAAACTAAAATTAGTAAAATTTATTGTCAGCAATAATACTGATCCTACTTGTATAAACTTTCATAGTCTTACATATATAATACATACGGCTAAAATACCATGTTTTTGCATAATTCTAGATTCGCGTGACTTTTTGTAAAACGATAATTATTACTAATAACTTCCAAAGTGAGAGAAACTTGGCGAGTGTGACTACTTTGTTCTTAATGATGCTTTTATCGTTCCAAATGCATATCCCGATGACGGTTAAATTCCCATGATGGCAATTATACACCGGAAATACTTCAGTGATGATGATATGGTCATTTTAGTCATATATAAAAACCGAACAAATCTTCCTTTCTTCTTTCAATGACCAAAAAGTCAAAAACGTGACATTTATAACTCCCAAATTTAACGAAAAAAATTATAATTTGAAGTGATTCTACGTAGTAGAGCAACTAAGGCTTGCCTTATTTGATGCATACCAAGCAAATACTATAATTATTGCTTATTTAGCAACAACGAAAACCCATAAACACGTTCGATTGACCTTTATCGATCTATATTTAAAAACTGACAAATTTTGACTATGTCCAACAGAGTTAATAACATACTCAACATAGTGTTAAAACCATGAAACTAGCTTGTTTAACGGGTCAAATAACCTTATAATCTCATAATAATAAATTCACCTCCAACAAGCGAAAACTTGCTTTATAAAAATTGACATTTTCACTTTTTGGGGTATTTTTAAAACTTTGGCTTATAGCTCGAAAACGGCATCTCATAAAAATACATAACAGCAAAGTTGTAGCTCTGATAGGAGTGGTCCGCGTTTTTCGCTCGAAGCCTCTATCTCGAGATGTAGGCTACGATAGATACCAGGATGGCCAAATTAAAAAAGTTACCCTTGACCTTGTTGGGGCCCATTTTAACCCTAAAGACGTGGTCGGCGAGTTTAGCGTCTAATGATAATGCACAAATAAACTGAATTTGTGATCATATAAAAATTATGAAGATCCATTTGTTCGGTGATGAGTTATGATCTCCCTAGACGAGACGTAAAAAATTTTTTTTACAAATTTTGCCGCTGATACAGCTATTTGAGGAAACTCCGTTCGCTTCTCTAGCTCTGTTTCAACTACCTATCGCTTCATAAAAGCAACAGTATGTAAAATCAAAGTAGCATGGTAATAAGGTGGTAAAGTTCAAATTTTTACACCGCCACTGAGCGAGGTTTTGAAATAGAACATGATGCAGTGCAAGACCACTGAGTTGGATAACCAAACATGTAAAATACCGGCTTGCTTTGAGAGGGCGCTACGACATAAACATTTATGACTTTGCAGAAACTGTTACAAGGATTACTATTAATTAGTCGATTTATATAATCTTAATAAAATAATTAAGTTGGTTGGTTCAGGAAAGCGGTCGTTTACAATAATCCAATTTTGATTTAATTTCGTGCCAACTATTGGCACCCAAAATGTTTCGGGTTCCTGAGAAAATGTTGAAGTTGCAGTTCGTACTTCGAGTTTTCAAGCAAAGATGGACGCAATAAAATTGTGTAATGCACGAGAATTTTATTAACTATTGATCCCCAATTTGGCACGCTTGGTATAGAGAGAACGAGCTAGATACTGCGCTGAGATTATTCGGTTATGAATCTCACTTAATTTTTAAGTCTGTGATACTTGTCTATTTAAAATGAGATTAGGAAGATTAGTAGTTCAACTATGCAACAAATAACATAAATACATAACAATTTTCAAACATTTTGTCGACGTTGCGAGCAGTATGTGTAGAAGCAGTGAGTAGCAATACTGAAATTTGTGTGAAATAGACTGATTCATTATTCAGCTAATATGCAAAATAATGGTAATATTGACTTTAGAACTCAGGATTAAGCGCTAATTCCTTACTTAATAAAGAGCGTAACCCTTTAACCCCTTAGAAAGTTGATATCATAGGTATGCTACCATAGGACACATGTGCGGTTAATATTTATTCTAAATCAAGCTAATCATTTCCAAATAATATACCATAACAGATAAATTTGCACAAAATTTGATTAAAGCCACAGCAACAGCATGTTTTTGCCGGGAGAGACTTAGAGGATGTCGCGGTGATATTTATATATTTTGTAAGTCCTCTGACTAAACGAAAGTTGCTTTAGGCAAATTTTAACGAAATAGTGTAACTAATCCCAAGTTGTCAGTGACAGAAACATTATTATGTACGGTGTTTGTCAAAAACTAGGTTCTCTAGATTGGGAGACCCTGGCATTTTGTAGTTCCACCTGGCAAAAATGAGTGCTCCCGGTTGCAGTCGCTTTGCTGCGCCACCGCTGCTCACAAGGCTGGAGTTGGGCGCACTGACAAAAGCGAAAATAGTGGCAGACTCATACTAAATATACAATAATAATACACATAATATAGTGAAACCTTATAAATTGACGGTAGTTATGACGTTTTTAGCCCCGCAGGGCAAAAATGTAGTGATTATGGAAAAAATGAATATTTTTGCGTCACAGAGAAAAATTTCAGAATACCTGTGAGTCCTGAGGGGCCGAAGGGGGCAAGCCCAAAAAATACCCGGGTGAACTGAACCTGAAGACAAATGGGGAGGCCGAAATCCTTGTCTCCTCTCCCGACTCCGTGGGAAAGCCAGCTTGATAAGCTGAATTTGGAAACTGGTCTCAGGTTTTCAATGAGAAGCCACCATCTAGATAAGTCGCGAAAGATAGATGTCCGGATGGCCAAATTTCAAAAATGTATCCCCATACCATTTGGGGCCTATTTTGGTCCGGAAAACTTGGTCGGCGGGTTTAGCGTCTAATGAAAGAGCATAAATAGACTGAATTTGTGATAAAATAAACAAAATTGTGAAGACCCATCCGATGACGAGTTATGATCTCCACGTACGGACAAAAAAGGGTTTTTACGATTTTTGCCGCTAGCAAAGCTATGCGTAAACACTACGATCCTTTCGCCCGCTACATTTCAAACATATATATCTTTTTATTTCTTCTAACTTTACTAACTACTGAAAATTTAGGTTGTATTCATTTTACTTAGGATATTGCAATGAATAGTCTAAATAAAAGCAGTAGTGTTGACTTGTGTTACAACCGTTTTTATGAGAAAGATTATTCTTGACGTTATTTTAAAATAACTGATTGGTACTCGTGATTGAAAGTGGAGAAGCCAAAATTGAGCTGGGAGCATGACCTCGCGGAACTGCCAAAATCCTGACGTGAGTTCGATCATCCCGCGGGATTCCTCTGTTCTAGAGAGACCAGAAAAATGAATTTCCAGTGAGTATTTTTAATCAAACCGTATTTGACAGAAACTACATTCACTCGCGTCAATATTATATATAGTTGTATAAATCATACCGGGCCTCAGTGAAATCCAACGGACATTCGGCCCATCCTTGAACCAAAAGCTGCATGAATACGTCTAAGCGAGTACAGACTTGTTCAGAGCGACGGATGGCGGCGGAAGCTTTAGAAACCGGGTGGTAACGCTCCTTGAACCATTCTTCATT